>JANHZU010006031.1:9995-20212 GCA_032468055.1 Acrochordus granulatus | reverse complement strand
AGAAGACAAAAGAACAAAGTTTCTCTAAAACATTTTCCAATAAAATATTATGCAATCTATTTTTAAAATAATACTAAATATTAATTTAGGCTCTGCAAGATTTCAAGGGTAGCTCAAAGTTCCATGTAGCAGAGGATTGAGCATAGTGACTTATGGAGTCCTAGGTGCTCTTTGAGCTTGATTTTTTTTCAGATGTTTCATTACCAAACTAGGTAACATCATTAGTGCTTAGTGATCAGCATAGTAGATATGATTGTAGTCTGAGCCAAGAAATGTTGCTCAAAGTCAAAAGGCAGGACATTCAAGCACTCTATTCCGTCTTATTATTAGTAGTAAACTGAAATTTACTATTATTACTTCCACTATTACAACCTCTATAAGTAATGATGATAATGCTAATTCTTGCTGCAGAAGACTAAGCCTGAAGAACAAATGCATACGAAGCCGGAATTGAGAAGACAGCAACAGGCAGCAAATACTGCCTCTCAAAGAAGCTAAAGAAACAATGGACCACCTAGTTGGCTGCTGCAAGATGATCGCCCAGACTGACTACAAACAACGGCATGATAAAGTAGCAACAATGGTGCAATGGAAGATCTGCCAGAAATACCAAGAACTGGCAGGATCACAAAATAGACAAAGTAATAGAAAATGAAGAAGCTAAAGAGCTCTGGGAATTTAGAATTCGAACAGACAGGCACCTGTGACATAACACCCCAGACTTAACAATTGTTGATAAGAAAGACAAAAAAGTCTGGATAGTGGATGTGGCAGTACCGAAGGTCGCAGAATAGGAGAGAAAAGACTGGAGGAAATCACAAAATATGAAGACCTGCAAATAGAAATAGAACAATTGTGGCAAAAGAAAGCGAAGGTAACTCAATATTAATAGGCACCTTGGGTGCAATCCCAAAAAACATCTGGAGCACCACTTGCACACCCTCGGCATTGACAAAATCCCCATCAGTCAATTGCAAAAGGCAGCATTACCCAGAATAACTTTCATCCTGAGACATTACCTTTGACACCATCAGAGAACAACATCTGCCTATTCCAGGTCTTTGGGAAGGACTTGATAGATGGATTAAAATGCCAAATCCAGTCAAACATCTGGCTGATGGTACAACAAACCACAAAGATTCCGTACTAACTTTCCATTGCACCCCCAGTTATTTGCCAAGGATGGTCCTTTCTTTTTGCTCAATAGTGGGATTCGCCCGTTGAGAGGATTTATTGCAGAAATTGGTGAGTTTCCTCCTTCAGTTTCTGCACTTCTTTTTTCAATTACCTTCCTTACTTTTTTCCAGTCTCCAGGAATTACGAAGGCTGAGCCCAATGACCTTTCCAGCCTTGATAAAAATGGCATTTGGGGCCATAATCCTTGGTAAGATTCCACCAGTGGCTTCGCAGTTTCCTCTGTTTGATCCTTGATATCCCCCAAAAGCCGTTTTTCCCCATGGTCACTGAGTTGGGTTGCAGATTGGAGCAAATGGCCGAAAGAGATTTATATTTTCCAGGATTCTTTAGGGCAAGTTTGAGGGCACCAGGGCCTCACACGGAATGGCCTGCAACCAACAACTTTCCAGAGTCATCTGGGAAATTGATGTTTATTAATTAGATAACCTCAGTCTTTTGCTAAAACCTACGCTTCCAAATATGTGTGCGCGCACGTATGTATGTGTATACACAAACACTGACACACAACCCTGGAGAATTAGGCACCTTTGACTAATGTAACATGAGCCAGGTTTCCCCCAAACCTGGTGCGCTTGAGTTGAGTTGGGATGGAAGTTCCCAGAATTCCCATAAAACTGGTGGAGAATTTTGATGGCTATTTGTATCTACAGCTACTTCAACTGCTCTACAAGTAGGGTGTGAAAGAAAGAATGGACCTTCTTGTTAGGAAGAGGCTTTCAGGGGCCTTGTTTCTTTCCCAATAATTGGAACATGTCACCTTTCAATTCCTTCTAAATTTAGATTTTTTACATCATCCCACTTCATTCTCCATGATGACAGACTCATCTCTAGAGACTGATCCATGCTTGCTCAGAATTATTTTCCATTAAAGATCAGTATTATTTAGTCAATATATGGGTTTAGAATTTCAACATCGATCCATATGTGCAATTTTTATTTATTTTTCAATTTTCTCGTCTGGGAATAAATCACATAACGGTCAATGAAACTTTATTTGGAGTAACCACGTATAGGAATGTACTGTTAGTTGGCTGATTGATTAGTCCACTAGCAGTTTTCTAACATATTGGAAAATATCACATATTGATTGTACTGAGTATGAACACAAGAGATGGGAGTCATGTTTTATCTTAGACTGGTGTTTCTCAACCTCGGCAACTCTGTGTGGACTTCAACCCCCAGCATTCCCCAGCCAGCATAGCCATTCTATGAACAACTGCAACAAACGTGCAAAGCATCTGAAAGGACATAAATGTTCTCCTCCAGAACTTTTATTTCATCCAAATGCAAATGCATGCAGACTTAATTAGCCAATTAACCAATTAAACTTGTGATTATCTGGCAAAGATTTCTCTAACCAGGTGCCACATTTATAACTGTTGGCTGCATGCTGGAAAATCTTTATCGGGTGTAACTGCCAATTCAGATGTTTGGTCACTCATTTACTGGCAATGAGTTTATTTCATGTCTGTCCCTGTATTAAAAAAGCATGAAAGACCAGGCCAGAGCACAATTTATGGGCGGTAAAACAATAATGTTCTCTTGCTAATAGGAAACTAAAACCCTTGTTGAGTTCAGTTTGTTTACATCGCGCTTAACTTGGCTTGAGAAGAATATCATTGTCAATTCAAATGCTCTGAAAATAATTAAACTAATAATTGTCTTATTTAAATGAAATTATATCAGTGAACTACTAGGCTCAACAATACTGAGGTTGTATGCTTGTAACTACCCTATCCAAAAAAGTACCTGCTCTTTGTCATGACAGAATAACATAAAATTATTTTAAGAGCTAACTAGAAAACGAAATCTTAATTAGAAGAGCTAAATATGGATGGTCCTTGACTTACAACTGTTCGTTTAGTAATCATTCAAAATTATAATGGCACTGAAAAAGTGACTTATGACTGCCCCTCGCATTTACGACCGTCGCATCATCCCTGCGGTCATGTGATCAAAATTGGTGTGCTTGGTAACTAGCATGTACTTACAAAGATTGAAGTGTCTTGAGGTTATGTGATCGCCATTTGTGGCCTGCCCATCTGGTTTCCAATTAGCACAGTCACTGCGGGAAGCTGGATTTGCTTAATGACCACAAGATTCACTTAATAACTGCAATGATTCACTCAACAATCATGGCAGAAAAGGTTGTAAAATCAGATGCAGTTCACTTAACAACTGTTTTGCTTAGCAATGGAAATTCTGGTCCCAATTGTAGTCATAACTCAAGGATCACCTGAGACAAGACTGATAAGGTTCTTTTTGAGCAGGAAAATCTGTTATTCAGATTCTTGGGGCATATCTGCATTGCCAAGGACAATAATTTATATTTTGTTTAGATTTATAAAGCTGCCAAAAGAGACTCAAGGCATCTTAATAACTTAGTAAAAAATAATCAAAATACTTAGTATTAAAAAAAAATAATTCTACCAGTACACCACTTCAGGGTAAAATGCTTAATTGTTCAAGGTGAAAGGTTTTCACCATGTCTCAAATGAATAAGTAATACAGGTAGTCCTTGATTTATGACCGTAATTGAGGCTAGCAATTACAGTGATAAAATTGGGATGGTCATAAAGCAGGTCATCACATGACTGATCCAGTTTTACCACCATTTTTTCTGATGTCATTAAGCACAAGTGGTGGGTGGAAAGTGAAATGTGACAGCTGTTAAGCAAATGCTACAGTTGTTCAGCAGAACCATTGTTCGCTATCTTTTAATTTTCTGGCAGGTCAAATCTCCATCGAAACTGTCCTTTGAATCAGACTTTTATAGCTCCAAGCTCCTGATATCAACCATGATGAGCCATGAATTGTGTCCTGTGGTGGCTTTGGAGCTTTCACTCTAATCACTGAAATCACTTAACTTTGAATCTAATCAGAACATGCTGCTTTGATTCTCTTTGCTTTCAGCATGATGGAGAAGATCAAAGCAATGTTCTCTCCTGATCAAGTCTTCGGAATCAGTCAGATATATTTCCAGGTTGCCTGGAAGCTACTCAGGAGAAGTCGCTTCA
This sequence comes from Acrochordus granulatus, assembly GCA_032468055.1. Lineage (NCBI taxonomy): Eukaryota > Metazoa > Chordata > Lepidosauria > Squamata > Acrochordidae > Acrochordus > Acrochordus granulatus. The sequence continues at coordinate 15,998 of JANHZU010006031.1, read as the reverse complement.
AAACTGATCAAGTTGCTGCTACTGAAGCCAAGAACATGAATGATGAATGTGCAACAAGGCACTTCATGAAACTGTAACATGGGGCACAGTGGACTTCATGTAACGGCTCTTTGCATGGCAGGGCTATGCCTAAAAGCTCAGTGAAATGTATTGATATTGATGCAATCACTGTGGTGATGTGTATTCACATCTTTGGAATCCATTGCACTGGCCACATTTCTTTTGTAGACATTTCTATTCTGTAGTTGTAATGGTATGTGGGAAGGACCTTGAGGGGTATGGGAAGAGATGCTGCCTAGGGAACGAGCAGACAAGAGAAGGAGGCACCCTCAGTGGCATAATGGTCAGAGAAAGGAAGTTAGGAAAGACCCACTCAAACTGATCAGCTGTTAAAGATGATGGTGGGAGATTGGTACTTTCAGACTTGCAAGATTCTGTTAATGTACAATAAATCAGAATTCTGGTTGTGTTTCCCATCTGTCTGCCTAGGAGGGCTGACAATAATGTTGGACAAACATGGATAAATTGTACTCTACAGACACCACATTATGCTGGTCCACCTCCTGTTCACCTGTCAATGACTAGCTTCCAAGAATCACACCATCAACATCTGGGCTCTAGGGATTCTGGAAGGAGAAATGATGGACTGAAGATGGCTCTGTGAAAACTGGAGCTGATAATGATGGTGAAAACGAAAAGTTGGTGAGTAGACTGACTCTTTGAACCTCTCTGGACAAAGAGGGGACGGGGAATCACCCACAACTGCTCCAGGCAATTGCTTCTTGAGAGGACTGCAAGGACAGCAGTCTCCAGTGAGTTTTGAGCACTGGGAGATAAGGAATTAGCCATTTTGATCAAACCATAGTCAAGAGCCTTTAAAGAACACTAAGTTTTCATATTTTCTTTTCTAACCACGTTCAAAAATTGCTTACTAATAATAGGATCCACAGAAAACTTTACATCAACAAATCTCAAAATACTGGGTGAGTCCACCTTCAGTCTTTAATGAAAGAAAACTTTAACTACAAATTTAAGAACTTAAAATAATTGAAATAAACAGCAAGATACTAATAAATTTTAGAAAGTTATAAATGGATTAAATGTCCAGATAAATTTGAAGTAAGATTTTGGATTAATTATAAAGAATCTTTCCTGTGGAAAAGTCATTTTGTTTGGATTTTTTTTATAAAATATAAAAAAGATAAAAAACGGACACTAGTGGGAACTAAAGAGTTTAATTGAAGGAGAAGAATACATAAACCTGATTAACAGCTACAGAATGATGCAAAATATAGCACTGGAAATATTGAAAGGTACTTTTGAATTAGAAATTAATATCAACAATGTCAATAGTGATGTTTGTTTCTATGGATAGACAGTATCCAAAAGATGTTTTAGGATGAAGAGAAACAAGTTTATCTGACAAGACAAAGACAGAGTTGACGCTGAAACTGTATTCACAAATGACAGGTTATACGGAAAAAGATATTTCATTGGACATATAAAAGAAATCAGTCTTCTGGTCCTTCCTTCCTTCCTTCCTTCCTTCCTCCCCTTCCATTTCAAATACCTTAAAAATCAAAAGGATATTACAATTAACCAAACCAAGGGAGTGACTTAGGTAATTCTTTAGACTGAATTTACAAAAGAGGTTTATTACAGCTTGGTTGAATCTTATGAAAAGTTGTTGAAAAAGAAAAGGAAAGAAATCAAGCTCTATGACATTCGCTGAATGGACTAAAAATTAAGATCTTAAGAAGTAAAAGGAAAGAATTTAAAGTTGGTTTATTTGATCAAGATTAAAATAGATATGATGTTATTTCTAGTAACATAGAATGAACTTCTACTGACATCAGGACTGAATTGACAACAGTTTATAGATTTATTTGTAGTAAGAAATGGGATATGGAATGAACAGATAAATGTCTGTAATCTTGGAATAAAAAAGGGTGATTTAATTTTAGATGGAGTAAATTTGCTTAACTTATGATAATGATTATTGGACAGATCCAAAAAACTCATTATTTTGCCTCTTCTTGATCTCAGTCCCCTAATTTCAGCAAAGAGGGGAATCACAAGCAATTTTTTCTCGCGGTATGTGTGTTAGATGAACCAATTTTGGCTGAGGTGTTCTTGAAAGTAAGTTGCCATCATGCCATAAGTTTATAGTTAAATGTGTTGTGTGAACTCAGACAACTCAATGAATTCAGTAAATCAATCACTTTACTGTTAACTACAGGATTATATCTTGTATGAACAAGGCCTCCACCTTTGATACCAGAAAACCATGACCTGTCAGAATAGACAACACACAATGGGCTGGCAGATGTGAGAGCTGAAGATACTAAGGATAAGCAAGTATTTTAAAAAAATAGGCTGAAGCTCAGACATGCCTCTTGAAAGCAAACATCATTTTTGAGCTGGGAAACAATTATTTGATCCAAGAACAACAACAAAACAAAAACCCATTGTCAAATGGATGCACCCTTTATTTCCAAGATAAAGAGAGAATAGGGAAGATCATGTTTTCATTGTAGGACCAAATGTCTTGGCACCATGAGTGGCTCCTTTCCTGCCAGGAGAGAGACAAACCATTTTACAAATCAGTTCTCCAAGTTGGCAGGACAGCTGTCCCCAGGGCAGGCTGGAAAATAGGTTTCCTGGGAAATTGCAAATCCTTCAGAAGAGGTTTAGAGATCATGCAACTGAGAACATTCTGCAGATCTGGCTGAAGGGCCCTTGTTTTAAACTTCTTCTACGATTTCCCCTCTTAATTCTCTTCTCTGCTTAGTCTGGCCAGAGGAAGATAGCCTTGATACAACCGGACTCACAAAGCAGAAGGAACTGAAATGGTTCCATAGGGTAGCGTAGGGTTGAAGTTATGGTGGTGGACCTGAACCAGGGAGAGTTGTCCATAGACAAATATGTTTTTCACCTTTAAAGCCCTACATGCTTTTTTGGGCCAGGTTATGAGAAGGACTGTCTTTTCCCAGTTACATCTACCTGACCCATCAGAGTGGGGTAAGCAGGGGTATTACAGCTCCTCTCTCTAAGAAGGGCCTACTCCATGGTGGTTCCTTCCCTGTGGAACACAATAACTGCAGAAATAAGAGTGACTCTGATGCTCTTTGGAGAGACCCTGAAGACATGGTTTTGCCAGCAGGCCCAGAGAACCCAGGATGACATGAGCTCAACAAGGGGTTGGTTTGAGTGTTGTTGCCAAAGGGGTGGGGATTTTTGGGGTTTTATTTCTGTCATCATGAGTGAGTTGGGCAGCCGTATAAATTTTACATGGGGTGATTCAGAGACCAGGCACATGTTCTCAGCTCAACTCATTTCACATGGGGGGTGGGATAATTAGAAGAAAACCTTGCGCTTCCAGAGCAGTGTTCTCAACCTTAGGCAACTTCAAGATGGGTGGACTTCAACTCCCAGGATTCCCCAGCCATGTTGACAAAGCAATTCTGGGAACTGAAGTCGACCCATCTTCAAGTTGCTAAGGTCGAGAAACACAGTTCCAGAGGAAAGATGGGCTACAAATGCAACAAAGAAATGAATATATAATGGCTTAATGCAAGCAATTTCTGAAGCAACTGGAAAGCGTTGTCAGCCGAGATAAAGGAAATGCTGGTTTCCATCTCCTGCATTTTGTCTTTTTTGAGCTGCTGTCCATGATTCCATGATCTTCATGGATCGATCCAAGAATTCAGCAGTTTTATCATAACCCTGGGGTATGCCTGCCTCTTCGTGTGAGGTCCTGAGGGCTTGTTCTACTTGAGCTTCACATCTATGTGACTTTGTCACCAGTGGAAAAGGTTTCTGGAAATTCTACAAATGTTGACGATTCATCATCCAATTTGCCGTTAACAGTTGCAGGGCGTTGTAAAAGAGGTGATGAAAAATTCCTGTAAACACCCTTATTGACTTCATGCCAGATTTTTTTTGCGGGGGAGGCGAGAAAGCCAATGGGCTAGGTTCCCACGACACGGTAGACTAGGCAAAAAGAGGGTTGAGTCACTGATGTTTCAGTGTGTTGTGTGAACTGGCCAGCTCTCATGCCATTAAAGGACGTACTTCATTGATTATAAGGTCCTATATTAAGAGAGCAACTGTGATTTCATTTGTTAACCTGGCAATTTGGTGGCTCAGCAAACATGACATTTTATCCTTTCCTCCTGATATCAAGATCACCTTTTATCCTTAAACTGACAGAGATACCATCTGGCTCAAAGCCATTTTATGAGCTCTGTAGTCAAGTGTGAAGTTTCATCTGGATATTTCCCAGTTGTATTACATGACTTAAAATATTCCTTTTGGAATTAAGCAGAGAGAACGGTAAGTTTGCTGGAAAATTTTAGAGTGAAAGACGGACAAGTCAAATAAAGGTTTGGCTTTTCTTCCTCACTTTCTCTGTTCTAAATGCCTTCCATTCACTGCTCCAGAAAAAAAGAAAACGAAAACAGGATCTGCTTCCATGCATTTGTCATGCGGTATTCATTGAGATCAATATTTCTCAAACTTGATAACTTTAAGACATGTGGACAAGTTGCCAAGTTTGAGAAACTGTGCACCACTAGAAGGCAGCAAAGTGTTGGATCTTCCACAACACTTGGCTACCATCTACTAGTCATCCGAGGTGGGCATGGTGGCCAAGTGGTTAAGATGCTGGGCTTGTTGGTCAGAAGGTCAGTGGCTCGAGTTCAAGACCCAAGCACCACGTAATGGGGCGAGCTCCCGTTATTTGCCTAGCTCCTGCCAACCTAGCAGTTCGAAAGCATGAAAAATGCAAGTAGATAAATAGGTAGCACCTAAATTGGTGGGAAGGTAACAGCGCTCCATGTGCCTTGGCATATAGTCATGCTGGCCACACGACCACGGAAGCATCTTTGGATAAACACTGGCTCCCTTGGCTGTGAATCAGAGATGAGCCGTGCTCCCTACAGTCAGCCACAACTTGCAGGGGAAACCTTTACCTTTTACTGCTCATCTGCAGATTGCAAATCACAAAGTCCAAATCACCAATTAATACATAAATTGGCGTACAACGCAGAGCTGTTGCAGATTCATGTATGGAAAACAAATCCCCTCCCTCCCATATTTGGTATAGCTGACATTTCGAGTCCCAATTTATTTATATTTTATTCCATAGCTTTATATACCTGCTAATTGAACTTCTGGGTGTTGAATGTCACCTCAAAACCAACAGCCAACCAAATAAAATCATCATCATCATAACAAAGAATCATATCACAATAACAACATAATGGCACCTGAGAATAACCTAACTCGACACGCACAACCACAGTCATGTCAAGGAAAATTAAATGAAAATATATTGATGGGCTCACCCAACCTTCATGTCCCATATCTGAGGAACATCCAAGTCTCGAAGGACTTGTGAAATACCAACATAATCAGGACCAAGTGAATATCAGTGAGATGATGACAAAAGGACACTCTTTGGAATATCTGTCTTAAAATGTTGAGCAAGTGATGAAGAAACCCAGATTTTTGTTCCCTCTCATTTATGGGAGTCCCCTGAGTGACTTTGGATCTTCTCAGTCAAGAGTCTGGAGGTGCAGGGAAGATGCTGGACTAGATATGAAACTCAGGTTTTAGCCCCTACCCTCTGATTTCAGCCACATAAATTCCCTGCAGGATTGTGGACCACTCATTTTCTTTCAGTCCTAAAACTGGAAACTGAAAAACATCTACCAACTGTGATAGATGATGAGTCCATAAAGTTCTCAAACTTCAGTGGGTTGATTTGAGCTGAAGCATCCATCGTAATATACAAAAATACAAACAGTTCCTGGTCATATTGTGTTATGTTTCAATTAATCCCTAAGTTCACGGAAGCTGATACAGCCTCTCCATGCAATAAAATTAATCACAAAATTATCTTCAGTGCGTACTTACTAGTTAGGTGCTGTGGTTTACAGTTTCAAAATAAGGAAACAGACAAGAGCAAGTGGATGTCTAAATATATTCTCATTAATCCAG
>JANHZU010006030.1:56273-70460 GCA_032468055.1 Acrochordus granulatus | reverse complement strand
TTCCAGAAAAACATCTACTTCTGCTTCATTGACTATGCTAAAGCATTTGATTGTGTGGATCACAACAAATTGTGGCACATTCTAAAAGAGATGGGAGTACCAGACCACCTTATCTGTCTCCTGAGAAACCTGTATGCTGGTCAAGAAGCATCAGGTAGAACTGGACATTGAACAACAGATTGGTTCAAAATTGGGAAAGGAGTATGACAAGGCTATATATTTTCAGCCTGCTTACTTAACTTATATGTAGAGTACATCATGCAAAAATGCTGGGCTGGGTGAATCACAAGCCAGAATTAAGATTGCTGGAAGAAATATCAACAACTTCAGATACTCAGACAATACCACCCTAATGACAGAAAGTGAAAGGAACTAAAGAGCCTCTTGATGAGGGTGAAAGAGGAGAGTGCAAAAGCTGGCTTGAAACTCAGCATTAAAAAATAAGATCATGGCAACTGCTCCCATTACTTCCTGGCAAATAGAAGGGGAAGAAGTGGAAGCAGCGACAGATTTTACTTCTTGGGCTCCAAGATCACTGCAGATGATGACTACAGTCATAAAATTTAAAGACGCTCCTTGGGAGGAAAGCTATGGCAAACCTAGATAGCATACGAAAAAGCAGACACATCAGCTTGCTGACAAAGATCCATATTGTGAAAGCTATAGTTTTCCTAGTGGTAATGTATGGCTGTGAGAGCTGGACCATAAGGAAGATTGAGCGCCAAAGAATTGATGCCTTCAAATTGGGGTGCTAGAGAAGACTCTTGAGAGTACCTTGGACTGCAAGGAAATCAAACCAGTGAATGCCATAGGAAATCAACCCTGATTGTTCATTGGAAGGACAGGTACTGAAGCTGAAGCTCAAATACTTTGGCTGCCTAATGAGAAGAGAGGATTCATTGGAAAAGTCCGTAATGCTGGGAAAGATTGAAGGCAAAAGAAGAAGGGGACGGCAGAAGATGAGATGGTTGGATAGCATAGTCAGTGTGATGGGTGTGGGTTTGGGTGGACTCCAGGAGGCAGTGCAGGACAGGGATGCTGCAATCCATGTGGTCCCAAAGAGTCAGACAATACTGAGTGACTGAACATCAACAATAAGGTCCCTACCAGATTTAGGATTCTGTTACTGGTTTCCACGTTGGGACCTACCTCATTATCCATAGGTTGTGCCCCAATTAATATCTGCATTTGCTTTATGTCTTCAGAAGGGCCTGTGATGAGAGAAGTTCCTGTATCCACTATAGCTTGACATCCTTCTGCACAAAATGCAACTTTCCCACCAACCTGGATACTGAAAAGAAGATGAAATAAACTTGAGGGTGGTGGTGGTGGTAAGGCAAGGAATTGCCTCTCCATGATATTTACAGTGGTACCAACTCTCCCAGAATTATTATAGGATGACTTGATCCTAATCCTAACACTGTTTCCTTATATTTGTTTTAATGTCTGCCACTTCTTCCTTTTTCCTCTTTCCAAAAGTCTAGCACAGATAATGCAGTGCTAGAGATGTGTGATGATAGAGGTTGGAAGACTTTAAAAGATAAATAAAATGCTAGGTGTTATGCAACACTTTTTGTTGTACAATGGGAGAAGAATATGTCTGCTAAAATGTGGACAATGGTCAGCACCTTGCATAACAAAGGATGGCACACTTGGAATTTTGGCATCTCACAAAGTTGTTCTATTGCCTATGTCTGTAACTGTACTGGCCCTGCAGGAATCTCCATATTTTCTTTTGATATATGGAAAAAGTTTAGAGCTACCTTATCTATTTTGCAAGATGTAAAAACATGCTCTTTTTGTTGTAATCTAGTAATTGTCTGGGTGCTTGCAGCCCAGATATAATATCTATAATAAAGTCAGGTCTACTTTCATTTGTCCAATTTAAAAGCAAATAATTCTTCATTCTGCAGCTCCTCAGGCAAGAACTCCATGGTCATTCAATCAATAACAAAGAATTATCTTGCATATTTTGTCTATAGTTCATGCATTATATAAAGAAGTTGAAAGTTTAGGATTTATGGTTTCTGATTTCAGATTTTCCTAGGACTTATGGTATCAAGACAGGAAAGCTCAATAGATGTGGATAAGTCTCAGTCCTTTAGATTCTATTATTTTTTGGAATGAAGCAGGGATCCCTCCATAATAACAGCAACTGCATCAAGCCTTTCTGAAACTTCATGGGTGACTTGGAATTTTATTAACTGAAGAAATTTAGACAATTTCTAAACATTTTGTTTTTCCATATAAAAAGATGTGTTGGGGCAATGAGGGAGAATGGTCACGTGATGCACAAAACTACTTTTATCCACAAGGAATTATTTACAACATCTGGAAATATCATATTGGTAAATACTGATGTAGAATGGTTATTCTCTGTTTTAGACAATGATGTTTTTAATATACATAAAAATCCAAATCACATTCTTGGCTTCTAAAGCAGTGAAGAATAGCTCTCTAACCTAAAGGATAAATGCATACCATATCCAGAAAAATATCAAAGAGATGATTACAATTCATTATAACAGTGGAAAGCTGGAACTTATGAAACAGATGTGGTGTTTCTGTGAAAGATTGGCAAGTCTGAGCCCTAAATGCATACTTACTCTGAGTTATAGCATTCATTAGAAAAATAGCTGTTATTTCAGAGATCCCCCTTACTTGCAAACATGATACATACTTATCCAGTTGGATCTGCCAATATCCTTGCTTAGTGACTGGAATCCAGTTGAGGTTTCCACTGAAATAGGCCTCATCGTAGCCACCAAAAATCAATTCCCCTCCTACAGAAGAATAAGAGTTTCTAAAGAGAGAGAGAGAAAATAATTTTATTGAACATGAACTTTTTCTCTTTTTTTCCTATTACCTATTTTTCTTAATGAATACTTATTTGTATTACATATTATTTTCAAAATTCTAAACTTGAAGAATATAATTGATGCCCTTCATTTTCTAAAGCAGAACCTCCAGTTTCTCATGCTAGTCCTCTGGACTGCTTCCAGATCATGCTTATACATTGGATATGATGATGAATAGATTATTGACTAAACCTAAGAAAAGAAAGTGCATAAATGTAATTAATTATACTGCACTAAATAAAAAAACAAAGGTATATCCATAATTTGGTATATTTTGAACTCTATTCCATCTCTTCCAATTGTGGAAATACAAAGTCCTTGATTAACATATGTAGAAATTACATTCTATTTCTGCTGTAGAGTTGCTTTTATTTAAATAGCCAAATGTGCTTGCCTCTGGTATTGGCCTCTATTGATTTAAGAAAAGCAGGCAGTAATCTGGAAAGAAAAGTTACCTACAACATTTGGCATGAAGAGTAAATTTCTTATACCTGTTCATATAGACTGAGAATATTGGTAAGTCCACGAGGTTTTGGGCCATCATATTATCAAATACAGGGGTGACACCATCCACAGCCAAGGATGGATAAGCCAGACCAAGTATCCCATCAAATTCTGCATCCAAAAAGGTGTTTCCAGGCTCAGAGACACTTTCTGCAAACTGTTGATTGACTATTGTGAGTCCTTCGACCTGAAGAACAAAAGTCCAAGATAAAAATTTTAATCTGTAGCAAGAAACTAATCATAGCAACAATCCATGAAATTCTTTTAAAAGGGAAAACCGTCCTTCCTATGAAAAAAGACTGGAACTGGTGTTTCACCATGGAAATTTTGGACAGCTAATCCTAGTTTGAATAAACTATACTGAGATAGATGGAGCAGTATTCTGATTTAAGGTCAGTTGAATTATATATTCAAAGTATAAGGCCTTTGTCCATTATTGTGTTGAAGGGTTCTTCACCAATTTCATACTGACAGAAAACACACACGTGTGTGTTGAGAAAGGATGTTCTAGAAGAAAAGATGGGATAGGGACAATTCTCTCCTGCAGCTCCATGCATATCTTTAAAATCACTGCCAAGGGTAGAAGAAATGTCCCCTGTGCTTATCTGTGGGGCATGGAAGATTGCATAATAAAACAGGGAAAGGGAAATCCAGTTGCTCAAATGGAATATAGATTTTCATCAGAGTTCTACTAATTAATTATATGGTCATACAGAGAAAATAAAAGCAAAGTCTATTAATGATAACTTGCAACCTTGTTCTTTGATGGCATGCCACCAAAAATATCTCATGATGCATTTTTGTAACATGATGATTCTGATAGGACATGTGAAACTATAAAGAACTGTGCATTTGGAACTCAGTGATAAATATAGATACTGTAGTCCTTTACAGACTAAATAGTGCTTTACTGTATCAAAGAATAATTGGTTGTATTATAAAGTATCATATTCTTTTCAAAATTGCAATAGAATCTTTCACTTACAATCACCTGATCCATTCCAATTATTCCTGTCAAGCTACCAGTGCCATAGTGAATGGAAAAAGAAGTACCCACTTCAGCATAAGTGCTGGACATTGATGGGTGAAATCTGGAATGTACAACTGTAATTGAAAAAAAAATAAAATTGAATGCTTTTATCTCTGACACCCTTTAATTGGCCTATGGACTTTTATAGTCCAGGCCTGTGTATATTTACTCGAGTATGTACAATTCAAAATTACAGCCTTATGAATCCACATAAGCTATATACAGTGAATTGTCTAAATTGAAAAATAAACTTAAAATCAGTATAAATGTTCTACTTATAGCTTTGGTTATAAGATAATCATTTTGCAAATAAGAGTTGCCATCTGATGCTACAATGATCCAGTAATGAAAATATATTTATGATTGTAACTATGCTAATCTAAGTTACACAAATACTCCATATGCTATGGTCATATTTCATATGCATATTTTCCCAAAAATAAGATGTTTGACATTCAGTAGAAAATACTTGTGAAAAGTTTGCAGACAACAGCCACTTTGGGGAGCCATCAATGCTGTCTTCATTTTTTATAATGAAACTTCTTTTGAATAAACATAGATTTGTGCTGCTAAAATATTATTACAAGTCTTCATTCACCTAATTACTTTTCAGATAGGAGCTTCTGTCTTCATAATAAATCTTTTTTCTGAATGCAATCTTATCACTGTAAATCTGCCCACAAATGGTAAGATATAGTTTTGTAAATTGTAGATGAAGATGGACAAAATGCTAGGATACTTCAGCATACTACAACTACAACCGAATGGTGACAGTATTACACTTCTACTCAATAACTGGATTTCCAGTGTTATACATAGCAAATGTGACATGTAATGACTATTACGTGCCACTGCTTGCCAAGGAAATCAGATGATTACAAATTGCTATACATCTGGATTTACTGGAAGCATGAAGAACATTTACTGGTGTAGGTAAAGGCTTCCCTGCCAGTCATGACCGACTCTAGGGTGCTGTGCTCATCTCCGTTTTCAAGCCAAAGAGCCAGCGTTCATCCGAAGATGCTTCCATGGTCATGTGGCTGGCATGACAAGATACAAACAATGCACAGACACTTACGTTTCCTGCCAAACTAGGCAGTCCCTATCCATCTACTTGCAGTTGCATGCTTTCGAAATGCTAGGTTGGCAGGAGACTGTTAGGCTACAAGTACCTCTAACATAGTTTTGACGAGCATAATTTACTTTCTTATGGTCTCTACCATGTGCAAATCAATGTTCGGCATCTAAGAAACCCAAGAGACCTCTCTAGTTATTATTAATGTATATCTCTTTAAATGGAGCAAATATCAAGGTGGTGTATTTAAAATCAGAAACATGCCTCCCTTTCCCTTTGCCCACTCCTTACCACAAGCCTTGCTGACACAGTAAACAGATGGTACCCAGAGATTGGACGAACCAGTGTCAAAGAGTACAGTAAAATTCTGTGGAGGATTTCCAATGGAAATCTGTCCAAAGTACTCCACCTGCCAGAACACAACAACATAGAAGCATTTTTATTCCATATAATGTCATGGAGAAACACTTATCAGAGCTACACAAAGCAGGATATTTTCCCCAAACCTGAAGGGAATCTTGTCAGATGCAATCTTCTCCAGTCAACCTTTGCATTATACATGATTTTTTTAACATAAATGGATCATGGGTTTAAATGCAATTTTAATTCTAGTGTTTTTGGAAGTGTTACTCATAATCCAATTTACACTTGCATTTTATTTTTCACCCTTAGCATTTAAATGGCAATATTTTCTTGATAAAAATATGTATTCACATTCCCAGTTAAAGTATATCATATTTTGTTGTCGGTATTATCCTTGATGAATTGTTTTTGAAAAATAAGAATATTATATAAATCTAAAATCTAGAAGAAAAAAAGGATAATCTATAAGAATGTCTGCCTTTTCACCACAGCCGTGCAGCAAAGGAAGAGTATCTAGATATCTGTAAAAGGAAAACTGATTTTTGGAATAGAAAGAAACACTCTGCAGGCATTTAAACAAAAACTAAAAAGATGAGAAGCAATAGGGTATGGTCATGTATGCAAGCCTAACCTTACCCTTCCACATTCCTCACACCATTCTTCAGGTTAAACAAGGAGTATAATGATGCTATTTAGTTGAACTCATTCACAAACATTCCCATCATCAAAGAAAAATTCAGCTAGGCTTAAGTTTGGTTATTGTGAAGCAGACTGTAAAAGCATTTAATTCTTAGGTAGGATATGTGTGCTTGTATTACAAACCAATTTTCTTTTAACCCACTTTCAGAGTTAGCTAAGATAAAGAAAGATCAAGAGATGGAGTACGAAAACTATAGATGGCAGTCTATATTGTGTTTGTAAAAATGATGTACTGTCAGTCTCCACCTATACTCAACTTTTATGTTCACAAATGTAGCCAAATATTTCAGTTTCCAGTGAAAACTTTGATATCCCTGAAATATTTGACTAAGTGAGAAAGACATGGCAGTATCATTATTCTCTCTCTCTTTACTTTGCAGATAGATTATACATCCATATTTGAGGAGTGAAATTTGCTTTGGACTTTTATGAGGCTAGGCAGTACTTAGGAACACATAGGTCTAGAGACATCACCCATGTCTGCCGCTTTTTAAGGCAATTACTGTATATTTTTTCCTTAGATAATGCATCCTATCTTAGAATGTAGAAATAATGAATATTTGTAATGTGTATATATAAACTAAAAGCAGCCCTTTGTCCAATGAATCCATTGCATTCCTCAATGGCCTCGTAATATATAATGAACCAGCAATGTGTAGTACACTGTCAAATAATTCCAAGATATCTATAGACTGTAATCTATAATAAATTATAGGCTGAGAGTTTAATAAAATTAAATCCTGTCATGGAAAAAATGGTCACATTTGTCTTCTTTGCAGCTAACACATTTCTGTTCCCTGTGGTCTAATTCCTTTTTTGGCTTGAACTTACATCAAGATAGTTAATGAGGGGTTCATTGGTTTCTTGGAATGCTGAGCAGTCTTGAGAATACTGGATCATGTCTATTTTATATTTCTTCCAAAATTGAGGCAATTGTCCACGTTCCCTCAGTATTTGTCGCAAAGATCGATGTCTTTTCAGGGTAACTCTGGAGAGAAGGGAAGGAACTTTATGATTAGTGCTGATTAACAGAAATAAGATAATGTGGAAAACAACTTTATGAGTCAATATTACAATTTGCCTGGGTTTAGGGTTTTATGTGTTGTTCATATCTTGAAAACTTTGCCCATAGTGCACATGAATTATGTATCAAATTCAATACTTGAATTTGTTTTCATTTATTTTGCATAATTCTGAAAGAAATACAATTTATCATTGTAGTAAACAGATCTCTTGTGATTCATCTTTCATCTGGTATTTACTGTTGTCCATTTTGTGATTCCCATTAGCTACACTTCTTGTAAAGTGCAATTTGACGATTCTTCACCCTTAATGTATTTATGAACAGTGGTGTTGGCAATACAGGAATTTGGGGCAGAATGAAGATCAAGATGAACCTGGGCATTTTGAAGAGAGTAAAATAATACCCACAGTCATTTTGGGACCCCTTTCCCCTCAGACAATTAATGTCTAAATTTACCTAGACATTAATTACTACAGAGTATTCACAAATACACTACTGAGTATTCACAAAACATTCTTGATGTGTTCTATTGATATTGGAATTGTACTGTACTTGTATTGTAGGAAGATTAAAAAGTTTCAAAGGAGTGATACTTCCAATGCAGCTTTGTAAGTACTGTATGTAGTTTCCAATGCCCAATGAGAAGAATAGTGGGGGGTGGGAGGACAGAACAAGAAAGAAATGTCCTTACCTTTGCAATCCACTGGCCATCCAAATGTAAAACGTTAAAAGGATCAACCATTTCATTCTGGCAATGCAGGATTTCTCCTCTCCTTGACTTGCAGGAACTGAACAGAAGCTTTGTCCTTACATCCGCTTATCAGCCCAGCTGCTGAGATAAAATCACAGAGTAAAATGTACTGTTTGAAAGCCACACCACTTAATGTCAATATGGCACTTTTAGAAAATTAATCACAGCATGTGTTCCCCTTTCCAGTGCTCAAAGATTAAAGAGTTCTTTAATGGTGAAGCAGGAAGTGATTGGAGGAATCGACTGGAGGTGACTGCAAAGAAAGATGTAGATGTTCTTCATTTCACGGAATGAGTTTTGTATAGGACTCACTTCTGAGCTCCTTTGTGTTAGGGACTGAATGTTTTAGAACTGTTTTGTTCTAAAACCCATACAAAAATGTATTGACGGAGAAAATTATGTAGTTGTTTGCTTAAAAGACCCAGATCTTAACTAAAGAGTCTTGATGGCAAAGCATTGGTATTCTTGGCAACGTTTTTTTCAGAAGTTGCCTTGCCATTTCCTGCTTCCTAGGGCTGAGAGTGACTGGTGGAAGGTCACCTAGTTAGCTTTGTGCTTAAGGTGGGACTAGAGTTCACACTCTCTGTTTTAACCTAATACCTTAACAACTACACCAAACTGGCTCTCCCAGCAATATAATTAAGTTGAATATTTCTCTTCCTGAAGGACTGCATTTCTCAGATGCTAGCAACCCATATATTCTTATACTTCTCCAGTTACACCATCTGCACTTGCAGCTTTACTACGTCTCAACATTTTCACATTATTAACTTCATCTTCATCAATTTTCTTGTTATCATTTGTAGTATTCATTTCAATTCCAAATTTCTAACTACTCTGTCCAGCATTCCTTTACTTCAGGAATGAAGTCATCCCAAATAATTATAACACTTTTATCTTTTATTTTGTTTGCTCTACCAGAGATTCCTTGTGCTGACTCTTTTTTACAAAATTTTGAAGTAATTTTTATTACCTTCCAAATTACTCTATATTTTCTCTACTTATTTTAATCTCAACTACTTCTTGTTCTCTTAAACTATATTCTTTGAAGCTACATTTTTCTCTCTTTGTAGATTATATAATCTTTCTTTCATTCTTTGCAACAAATTTTCTCATAGGTCTCTTTCACTTCATTATTCCACAAAGTATCTTTTATCATACTTCCCATTCGTGTATGAAATACTTCCTTCTTTGGATGCAAGATAAGAACTAAGGGAAAATAGAATTTATCTGTTCTCTATTTGAAGGCCACTTGAAAGAAATGGAAAACTCCTGATAACCATTGCACAGTAGTAAAAATGCATGTAGAATGCACAATTATTCTACTTTATTAAGTGACAGATTGAACATATTAGCATAGCAGCTTCTAGGAGTGGGTGTTACATCTTTTCTATAAAATCATCTTCCACCCACATTCATTTATTCATTTTCACATATTCCACCTCTGACTGCATAGACTACTCCTATGATAAAGTATTGGTTGCAGAGATTCTTACTAATAATGTACAAATGAATCATACATTTTGCTTTTGAAGCTAAAAGCAAGTGTCACTCAAGTTACAAGCTATTAGGAGTTTTGATTGTTGTTTCATAGCAATCTAACAAAGTCAGACAACTTTGTTTTTTAGTTTAGGCCTTCTTGTGTGTAAAGAGGGTATTTATATATTTGTTATGCTATCCTAACCTAATTTCCTTTGCTCCTTAGTAAGAAGGTTTTATCTGTTGTCTCTGTGAATTATTTACTAAGGTAGTTCAGCAAATTATAGAATACTTCACTTTGTTGGACTTGGTCCTTACTTTAGCTAAATTAAATGACACAATAAGTAAGCTTTTGAATTTTGTTTATGGAGGGAAGGGCTTGAAAAGAAGTGAATTTGTTGAATTAACTTTTCACCAACTGGACGAAAAGGTTGATTTTTTTTGTTCTCAATATATAAGAGGAGGAGAGATGGCTTCAAAAAAAAAAGAACTGTTAGGGCAGCTTTTGGATGAAATTCAGAAATTTAATGAAAATATAGAGACTAGAATGGGGCAGAAATTTGTGAAAAATAAACAAAAAATAGAATTATTTTAGAGGAAAAAATAGAGGAAAATATTGAAAAAGTGGAACAAAAGTCAGTAATTAAAATAAAATGAGCCAGTTTGGGGTTAAATCCATGCAAAAAAAGGAGAAAATTGTATAAGTAGAATAGTTTGCATTTTGTCAGGTACGGGCTGGGTTTATTGGAGAAAGAGATTTTTTCAGATGGGGTGTCCCAGTGAGTTTTTAATGTACTGGGGACTTTGTACGGATGTTCATTATGTCTTAAACACTGCCACTGAAGATTCTATTATGCCTTATTCCATATGAAGTTTTCTACAAGAGGAGATGAAAAAGACTGAAATATGTTTATATTGTTAATTCTTCTGAAGGAAGACAATTTAAAGAAGTTTCTAAATGTTTGGAAGTCAGTCTGGAATTTTCTGCTGGAAATTGGAAGTTGAAATTGGAGTAAAGGAATCTTCATGGATGAACTTAATGATTTTGGAATAAGTTAATAAGTTTAGATGAAATATTGTATAGACTAAAATTAAGATAATTAAAATATAGATACTATATATAGTGATAGAAAGGAAATGCTTATTATAATATCCAGTTTTTATTATACTAATCTGTTTATATTGAGAGAAGGTAACCAATTTTTCTTTTTTCTTTGTATTGACTTATGGATAGATATTCAGCCAGACTTGGATTGGGAGTAGTGATGGAGGGTTTTGTTCTTTTTTTTAGAGTGGGTGTATTTATATTTTATTATTATTTGTTATATTGTCTTTTGTTATTGTTTTATAGTTTTTTATTGTATATTCTATTTTATTTGGTTGAAAAGCAATAAAAATTAAAGATATCTTAGTCCTGTTGAAAGTAAATGAAGGACACAAATATTACTGAATACATTTTAGAAGTATCCCCTTTGCCCAGTCCAGCTATTATTTTCCTTGTGCAAGATTATTTGTTTGTGCATCAGGTGCTCTCACCTGGATTTCAGATGGAGGGGCACTAATTATTGGTGTTAGGGAAACAAGGAAATAAAAATTGAATGCATAGTTGTTTGGTGCAGCTAAAAGTGTCCATATTTCTTCCGTAATGTATTTTATAGAATTACGTTAAGTTCCAATTAGGAACCAATCCAATTAGTTTGTGTAGGCTATTTCAGAGGAAATCTCAATGGATTCATTTATCATTTACTTTGGAATCACCACATTGGGAAGAATACTGGATCCATTATGTGATCTTAAATAATCTTTAGTCCCACTCATGTTTGTCTCAGAACAGAGAGTGCCAAATAATAGTACCAGGATACTACTGTTATTTTAAAATTAATGACTATCTTACCAAACATTTCAGGACTCTATTTTCCATCTTTGTAGCCACAGATTTTTTCATAATCCAAGGGGCTTTTTCAATGGAAAAACATTTGAAGAGGTGTTTGGAAACTTTAAAATAAAATTCCCGAACTGGTTCCTTCCAATAGTCATGCTAGCTAACAATTCTGTAAACAATATTAATATATCTAAATTGTGTCCAGAAGCAAATAAACATTTTTTTTTTCAAAAAGTAGACCAGTTAAAATTATATTAGCTGAATTCTGCTCTAGTTGGAGCTTCTGAGTCATCAAGGGCAGATACACATGTGATATATTACAATAATCTAGTGGAAGGGTTACCAGAGCTTAGATCATTGTGGCCAGACCGAAAGTAGCAACTTAGACATCAAAATGAGTAAATTTAATAATACTGGAAGAACATCTGAGTTAAAATGAGTGGAGAAATGGATTAAAACAAAACTGCTGCTGATTATTGTTGTTGTTATTGTTGCCTGCACAATCAAGAAGATATGGATCATGCTTTTTGGAAACAAACTGTAAATCTTTCAAAGTGGCATGTAATAAAAATGATGTCCACCTTTCATTAACCTGATATCAGTAGGGTGACAAATTCTGCTAAGCATAATAGTTTCAGGAAATACCTAATCTATCTTGCTGACAATTTTCTTCTTTAGCAAGTTGAGGAAGCCAAAGAGTATTAGCTATTCCTGACCTGATAGAAAGGAAAAATAAGTTGGTGAAGTGGTTAAGCATGTGGTAAAAAAGTCACCACATCATGCTGGAGTTCTTGAATGTAAAGAATACATTGAATCCAAGAAAATGGACTTCAATAAACTCAGAGAAATGATATTAGGATTTCATAGCAGAAGAACCTAATGAGAAAAATAGCTGAAGATAAATGAAAATTACAGGAAGTAAAGAGCTACTAAAAGCAAAATTGCAAACTGTTCTAGTGAGAAAATATAGAAAGACAAGGAAGAAGATGGTGGGATCATAAATGCCCAGTACAAATTTTGATGAAAAAAATATTATGAAACATTACGTTGTGGCATCCCAATGCAAACCCTAACCCTTTCTTACTTGTCTCCCAATATATGATGCTGTTACATAAGTCAATTGTACATGACATTGCCATACTCTTGTCATTTGTCCCCTCATGTCCTACACACACACACAAACACATACACACATCTCCCAATGCCTAGGACAGTAATTGTACAAAAATCTTAGTGAGGAGCTGGAAAAAAGGACATATATAGGAGATGGAAATAAAACCACATCATCAAAATAGAGTACACAGAGAGATAGCCCAGAACTGTAGGGATGTCTCACTGACAGCAAGGGTAAAGTGCTGAATGTAGTGAGGTTGATGAAGGAGGGCTAAGCTAAGAAAGAGTGGCTGGTCCAACATCATCACCTAGCTTCCTGCCTAAGGCAGAAACAGAACTTACAGTACCTCAGTTTCAAACCTGGTGCCTTAGCTACTACACCCAACTGGCTCTGTTGACCTAACATCTCAAGCAGATTAAAACAGGCAGGCAGGATTACTTTCAGTCCCATTGGTAACCTGGATCCAAGCCATACAAAACTTTTTAGGAATACCAGTATCTTAAATAAATAAATAATTGATATATCATTCCTGAAATAGGTATAATGATGCTATAGCAGTTCTCACCTGCTAGCATGTGGGATGCCGCATTTTGTATTAACTGTACTTTCCAAGTAAGAAAGTCGGGTCCAGAAAAATCCAAAATCATACACTTGGTCTTTCATTCAAAAGTAGTTGTGGATTTATTTTGGGAGGGGGGATTCCAACAGAAATGTGATCTGTTGCATCTGACTTTTTCTAAAATGGGGTCCATTAAATTAGGGCTCTAGTATATTCTTGAACTCTTCATCCTTTGAAGATTTAAATTTAAATGGATCCCAAACTTCATCACTGTAAGAACACACTTTGAGAATGGCTTTTGTTTTTTTTAAAAAGATACTTGTTGCAATCAGAATTGTAGCCAAATAAAAGAAAAGGAGTGGGAAAGATTTATTTTTATCAACTTAGTTGCTACTTAACAGCAGAGATTTGCAAATATGTTTACCCAGAAGCAGATAACACTTTATGCATACTTGCAACTTTAATTAGGAATCCTTTTAAAGAAAGAAGTACTTAGAGGAAATGTTATATGTTATATTATATTAGCTACTGAACAATAGGAGGCACCACATGACTGGTTTCATTCTTCCTGGGACTCTTTAGGCTTAAAGAACATAGAGCATCTATTGTAATATGGAGAATACCTGAGGAGTCCCAATAAAGATGAAACCAGTTGTGTAGTGCTTTCCACTGGTCAATAGGTAATATAATTGTTGGAAGTCCTGTTATATGGAGGCCTTTCGAAAGAATGACTTCAGGAATTAAGAACTGGAATGGAAGGAAAGAACAGCTTAATCTGTGCTGCTGGTCTAAGTGGAATTCCCTCCTTGTGAATTTTAGGGAGGCCATAAATGCAGGGAATGGAGTCAA
>JANHZU010006030.1:6323-36777 GCA_032468055.1 Acrochordus granulatus | reverse complement strand
ATTTGCCACAGTTTGTTGTGATCCACACAATCAAAGGCTTTAGTGTAGTCAATGAAGCAGAAATAGATGTTTTTCTGGAACTCCCTTGCTTTTTCCATGATCCATTGAATGTTGGCTATTTGATCTCTAGTTCCTCTGCCTCTTTGAAACCCAGCTTGTACTTCTGGTAGTTGAGAAGGACATCTTTTTTTGGTGTTAATTCTAAAAGGTGTTGTAGGCCTTCAGCCTAAAACTTCAACTTCAGCCTCTTTGGCATCACTGGTTGGGGCATAGACTTGAATTGTTGTGATGATGGTTTGTCTTGGATTCAAACCAAGATCATTCTGTTGTTTTTGAGATTGTATCCCAGTACTGCTTTTCCCACTCTTTTATTGACTATGATGGCTACTCCATTTCTTCTAAGAGATTCCTGTACACAGTAGTAGATGATGTGGTCATCTGAACTAAATTCACCCATTCCTGTCCATTTTAGTTTGCTGATTCCCAAGACGTCAATGTTCCATCTTGCCATTTCATGTTTGACTACATCCAGCTTACCTTGATTCATAGATTTTACATCCCAAGTTCCTATGCATATTGTTCTTTTCAGCATTGGACTTTCCTTTCACCACCAGACACAGACACAGCCACAGCTGAGCATCCTTTCGGCTTTGGCCCAGCAACTTCATTTAGAGTGAAATATGCTTCACTCTTTCTAGAGCTACTTGTAACTGCCTCCTGCTTTTCCCCAGTAGCATATTGGATACCTTCCAACCTGAGGGGCTCATCCGAAGAATTAACAGGGAGAAAATGTTTCAAGGCTTTAGAAAAATATCAACTTTTAATATTTCAAATTTCTTTGCTCAGGAAACATGTTATTTTGCAAAGGAATCACTATGTACTTATACAGTAAGAACCGAACCTTCTGTTGGGAGCCCCAGGTTCCAGTCATTCTTTAGGCTCAGGGACATCTGGGTGGCTAAGTGTCTGTGTCAGCCTTAGCCTGAGAAGTTGAAAAAAATATATTAACTTATCCATCCTGGACCAGCATGGTAGATTATGGTGCATAAACTTCAGTGAAAAGACCTTTATCCTTCAGTAAATTGATTTAGGCTGATAAAATGAGAGATTAATCTGTAACTTTATCAGGTAACTTTAGTACAGTACTTTGAACAGGATATGGTAAAATCATATGGTGTGTCTCTGTCCCCTAGTATTAGTCCTGTCTTCTCTAATCTAATGCCCTCTAAATATACTGGAACAAAGTCTCAAGAAACCCCACAGGAATCACACTGAGGAAGCTGTACTAACCGCTGTCCTCAGTAAATGCAGAAAAGTCTGACAATATGAAAAATATGCAAACTAAAATGTCTTTTGCCAGCTCCTTCCAAAAATGGCTTTTCTGCAATACAGTCTTTTCCTGAAGAACCAGATTTTTTGCTGTGCTTTGAATGTTTTCCTATGAAAGACATATTTGTGGAAAATGTTACATCAGACCTGGAAAACCACCCAGACTTTTAAAAATTTTTTTCCATAAAAGCAAATGTATCACATTGTCTTGACCAATGCTGCCAGAAACACCCTCTGAGAAGAACAGATGTGTGCAATTTGGTTTTTACCAAAGGTAGTGTTCTCTTCGCTCCCAAGCTGAGTCCTTCAGTTTTCAGTCACAACATATTACAGGCCGTACAATTGGTAGTGGTAGTGAAAATCGTTGGCTCTCCTGATACTGTTGAATTGAGAATTTTATCTGCCTAACTAAATTAGCAGCAGATGACTAAAACTGCCCTAGGAAGATTCAGCTTCCTCACCAAAGCCTACAGCATAAATTCATATTCTGTATTATTTTTCTGAATGAGCTTTTCTGGTATCAATTCCTTCCTATCGTTGTAGCCATTGTAGCAAGTTTTCTGGATCTAGAATGAGGGATGATCTGTGCAAAGTCATGTGGATAATCAGTATCACTTAAGAGACACAGTGTGTGTGCATGTAAAAAAACCTGTGAAATATTAGGCAAAGACACCCAATTTCAGATTAGCAGTTCACATATTTATTTGACATGTGGCATTCTGATGATGTTACCTAGTTTGGTAATGAAACATCTGCAAGAAAACAACCAAGCTCAGAGGGCACCAAGGATCCACATGTGGCATTCTGTAACATAAAGTAATTAACTGAAGAAATGAAAGGTTTTTAAAATATAAATCTGAGAAAACTTGGCTGAATGTTGAAGTTGCAACTACTATGATATCAGTTCCTGCTCAGCTAATTTTGTTGAATATATAATGAGATTTGACCAAGACATTAAACAAACCATGTGATTGATACTGTTTTAAGTTATGTTTGTTAATTGCTTTAGTGGTGAGGTATTTGCTAGCATTTCCTGAACTAGCTTTTCAATGGAAATTGCTAATCTGGACTTGAGATTCTCCTTTGCTTTGTGTTACATTAAGGATTTTTTTTGTTAAAAGTTGCTCTGCTGCCTGGGAATATTTTCCCTTTATGAAGAACAAATGTTGCTGAGTTTTAATGACATGCTTCAAATCTTTCTTTTCAAATGATTACTATCACTGCAATACTTACATTAAGATTAATTTTTTTCTGCAAAAGATTGTATCTAGGCCATAGAACCTCTTATACAGTAGAATGAGGTTGGAATACTTGTTCATTTTAGGACTGGTGCTTGATAATCACAGACATTCAGTACAAGCCTCAATGGTGCCATGTATGTCAGGACTTCATTGGGGAATCAATTCAAACCATGTTATTACATCAATTTAACAATTTATGCAACATTATAAGACATGTGGCATTGATTTCCCCCACTACTGTCATGAATGTTCATGTTGTTATGTAAACAACATTGGGAATTTCTGCATTTTCTTTGAACTATATTCTTCCACTCATGAAAATACTGGTTTTATCAAAATAACATTACAGGCAAAAATATATTATAAAAGGACATCCTCCACCACCCGAGAATAAACTCACTTTAATGGGCTGCATAAGTGAGTCCTAATCATTGGTTCCAACAAGAGATGCATTTTTTGTTAGTTGAGATTTCTGATAACACTGACAGTCCTGATTTATTTTCTATTTCTTGGTTCCCAAGGATACCATGTATGTTCCAATCTGCAATATGCTACGGCTAATCTAAAGGTAAATGGTTCTAAACGTCAATGATTTTTCATTCTCCCGAAATATTTGTCTTTTTCCCTTACATAATCTTTTTCATGAACATTCTTAAAAATTAATACTACCTTCCTTCTGATATGGGATGTTTTGGTTTTTCAGTTTGACTAGCTTTTGAAAGATTTTCTTTACTACCTCTTTAGCAAATCAATGAGAAATGCCCTTTGTTTCTTTGATGTTATCAGAATAAAGCCACATGGGGGTGTCTGGATCTCTAATACATTGATCCAAAGAACCTAAATGTTATGCCTCAAAACACTCTTTCTCTTCAAGCAGATTAAATCAACTTTAGGTGTATCCAAATCTCTGACTGTTGCTCACTGTAACCAGAACCAAACCATCTCAGAATTAATTTTATTAGCAAAATGTCTACTGTACCAAATGCTAAAAGCTTGCAATAACTAGGTATCTTTGTTTCACAGACAGAACTACATGCCTGAACAGTACTGCTTATAAAATAGAGATCTGTGTGAGCATTGTGGGGAGATTTAAGCCATAAAATGGAAACTTCTCACCTGGGATCCCTTCTGCTGTTGCATTTAGGGTTCTTCCATATAAGCCTATTGAGCTGGTTATCAGCTGTATCTGCACTGAAGCTCAGGCGCCATAGAGACACTTATTTTGCCTCCTATGCCTCAGGTTCTGTGTTAATTTAAGATCTGAAGAATTTGTAGCTGGATGAGCCATTATCCTCCTTCTTGTAATTAGGAATTCTGCATCATCAAGGATCCCCATTCAGGGAGGGTTTTAACTATGTCCAGGTGAACATCGTTAAAATTTCTCTTCAGTCTTTTTGTGGCAGGAAGGGTCAACAGTAAAAGCAAGAAGGTGCCATGGATAACATTTATGAAAGTCACAAAAGCCAGGTTTATAGACTTTGGGCTGATTCTATATTAGAGCTGAACTCCAGCACAAGTAATCTTTATTCTTGATGTTACTTGTAATAGGTCTTTTGTCTTAATGTGTTGTATTTGGGTTGCTGAACTGCAAATAGATAGCATATGACTGAAAATAAAGTCCTCAAGATACTAATGGCTCCTTGAGATAGAATAAGTTTAGAAGGGACCATTTGGAACAGATCTCTTGCCTATACATAATTGCATGTTCCTAAACCAAAGACTAATCAATATTTCTCTCCCCTTCTTGAATAGCCACCAAACCCTTCCTAACAGGAAAGCAAAGTCCAAGATAGGCAGGCAGACTGTTCAAATATGTGTTTAGTACTTTAACCAATTACCATGAGAATGTACCAATTATATCAGTAATCTGGTTTAAAATATAGATGAAACCTTTTCTCCAAATAATTTCATTGCTTATTTTTTTAAACTGAGAGGCTGATTATTGCTTTAACCTATCATATTCCCAATTCTGTGAAAATCTATACTTTCCAATACATTTTCAGATGTGTTATACATCTATTGTCTAGAAAAACATAGCAGGTATATTTACATGGACAAAAATTCAGGAGACTGTAAGAGTCCTCAGGACTTTACTAAGAATTAAAAGCTCAATCATTCCTACACTGGAGAGCAGCAGTATGATTCCCCACAATTATTGTGGCTTTACAAGCAGGAGTACATTTCTTATGTAAACTGATGTAGAAAAGGAAATCAAAATTTTGTATTTCTTTTCTGTTATATGTTGTTGTAAAATTCTAGGTATTTTGATGAATCAAGATAATCAAGACACTATAATTCAAACCACAAGTAGCATGAAACTCTGATGAACTCAGAGTTAACTTCTTTTTACTTTTGTCCAAAAGGAATAAGGTTTTGAATATAAAGTCAATAGGAAGTTTAACTGCTTTTTTATAAAAGTTCACATTATCATGAAAGGAGTAGAGGTAAGGAAATAGTTGATAGAAATCTTGTTGGCAGAGAGACATATCAATTGAACTGTGGCTGCTGCTTTTGCAAACTCATGGAGCAGTTTGCCAAAAGGAGACAAAACAGGAATTTGAGTACACTCTATCCTTCTATTCTACCCTGCTTTAAAAACAAAAGTTAAACAGGAACTGTACATATAAATGAAATGTTACCCTGAAAAGTGATATTGATGTCTACATGTTCATTGTTCCATGGGACTCACTTTTAAAAGTCTGTGCCATTCAGAATAATCTCCTCAGAAATGATTTGAAAGCATCCTCTTTCAAACTGGCAAAAACTGAATAATACATGTATAAATATTTATTATCTCCAATTTACTTTTTTTAGCAGACAGTCTTAAAACCAGAGTTACCCTTCTTTCTCTTAAATATTGCATAACATTATACAAATGCCAACTTAGTTTATCTTGCTAAAAGTAATTCTAGCTGTAGTTGCTGTAGGTTTTAATTGCATTACACCAAGTTTGCCTAATCGTTGGGAAAGGCAGAATTAATTAGAGGCAGTCTTTTGTTCTGGTCTCTTTGCAATGTGCTATGTCAGCTGCACTCTGTCAGCAAAGACTGTGTTACAGTGGAAACTGACTCTCTGCATGTGTTTAGTATAAGTTGACTCTTAGATACTTAGATGCACTGATTTGTTCTAAAATATCACTCACCCATTTTCTCCCCATATAGCAGAAAGAACTTATGCCAGAATCATTGTTGTGATTTTTTGCCTCCTTTCTCATCAATCCTTACTGCTAGCAACAATCAAGTCTTGAATAATGCATTATGAAAAAGAATGCACTACTACAATGCATTTTACTTAGATTTTGTGACATCAGGGCTTGGGAGAAGCTAAGGCATATAGTTTACTGGAATGCAGATTTTGTGTGGCTCTTTCAATGTTTGTCTTTTACATTATTACAAATATATTTCTTATAATTAATTGTATAGCACTCATCTACCTGCTGCCCTAGTTCAATCAAAAAAGGATTACAAGGATTATTATTCAACCCATTTTTCCCTATGGTCTTCAGAATAATTCATGTCTGTGTCTTGTGGTTTCTTTGGCTACATGTGAAAAATATAGTACATCCTCTTTGAGTTCTATGATTTTATGTATCAGGGCATAGTAAAAATCATCTGGTCCTTAGGTCTTAAAAGTAGGCAAATAAAATCTCAGATGAATAACACATATTACACCATGTCATTTCTTTTATACAAAGAAAGCCAAAATGGAGAAGCCATGTGTGAAAAACGAAGTACACCTTATGATTCAATAGCTTATAGAACCACCTTTAGCAGCAATCACTTGAAGTCATTATTTTCTGTATGATTATCAGTCTCTCACATCATTGTGGAGGAATTTTGGCCCATTCTTCTTTACCACATTGCTTCAGTTCATTATGTTTATTCACAGCTCTCTTAAAGTCCCACCAGATCATTTCAATCAGGTTGAGGTCTAGACTTTGACTGGGTCATTGCAACACCTTCTTTTCTTTTTCAGCCATTCTGTTGTAGATTTGCTGGTTTGCTTGGGATCAATGTCTTGTTGCATGTCCCAGTGTCGGCCAAGCTTTAGCTGTTGGACAGATGGGCTCACATTTGACTCTAGAATACTTTGGGATACATGGTTCATGATTGACTCAATGACTGCAAGGTCCTGCGGCTGCAAAATAACCCAGATCATCACTCCTCCACCACTGTGCTGACAGTTGGTATGAAAAGTTTGTGCCGATATGCTATGTTTGGTTTTTGCCAAATGTGGCACTGTGCATTCTGGCTAAACATCTCCACTGTGATTTCGACTGTCCAAAGGACAGCTTTCCAGAAACCTTGTGATTTGTACAGATGTAACTTTGCAAAGCTAAGCCATGCTGTTATGTTCTTTTTAGAGAGAAGTTTTCTTCTGGCAACTCTTCCAAACCATACTTGTTCAGTCTTTTTCTGATTGTACTGTCACATGCCAAATGAGGCCTGTAGAGTCCAAGATGTAACTTTTGGATTTTTTGCAATTTCCCTGAGCATTCCACAGTCTGACCTTGTGGTGAATTTGCTGGGACGTCCACTCCTAGGAAGACTGGCAACTGTCTTGAATGTTTTCCACTTGTGAATAATCTTCCTCACTGTAGAATGGTGGACTTTAAACTGTTTGAAAATGGCCTTATAAACTTCCCAGATTGATGGGCAGTAACAATTGCTTCTCTAAGATCATTGCTGATGTTTTTAGTCTTTGGCATTGTGTTAACATACACCTCAGTGCTGGAGACCAACAGATTCCTAAAACTTCAGCTTTCATAGAGATAGTCACACTTGATGATCAGTTGAGCGAGGGCATGTGATTAGCAATAGCTGGCTGCTACTTAACCTCTTCATACCTACGCAACCTCTTCTCCATTTTGGCTTTTTGTAAAATAAATGACATACTATAATATGTCATGTGTTGTTGTTCATCTGAGGTTGTATTTACCTACTTTTAAGAACTACTAAGGACCAGATGAATTTTACTACATATATAAAAACCTTAGAATTCAAATAAATATATAAAACCTTAGAATATATAAATATATTCTATATATAAATACATAAATATATATCTTTATGATATATAAAACCTTAGAATTCAAAGAGGGTATACTTTCTTTTTCACACGACTGTATAGACATACACACGCACACACATTTATAGCATACATGTATACATTTGTAATCAGCTTAAGTATTTAGTCTTTAAATTAATAATTATTAAAGGTGAGGAATATTAACTTATTAAATTAATAACAAGCTGAGGAATAAATATTAACTTATCATAGGTTTAACCACTCTCATTCCTTTGTTTTGACCTTTTTATTCACTTAGTTTCTTCCATGTTTTATTTCATAAATATAAATGATCTGTTTGATTTGTAAAAAACTAATTTAATCAATGATTTGCTGGAAAATGTAAGAAACATTGTTTTTCAATAGGAAAACTGATTATTATAGTCTACTGCTACCCTTACATGCATCTCATTATCATCATATTATGACCAACAAGTCTTGGGGAACAATACAAATTTTGGTAATTCCTAAAAAACCAAACAAGGGGAAGCTAAATATGAAGAATACAATTAAACTAAATGCTTTTGTGCCATTGATTGAAATTAGATTGTATGGGGTCTTTTTCTCTCTGTAAAACAATTCTGACAATGTTATCCAATATGTTTACTGAGAGTAAGCCACACAGAATTTAACAAAGAAATAAGGAATTGTTGCTTTGAGTTTTATTTCTCGACAATATTTAGCTGGTTCTACAAGGAGTTCATGCATCTACAATTGCAGAAAGCCCTGGATAAAGCAGATTATATGGATCTTTTGAAGGTGGATTTCAGGCCTAGATATGGAACTGAAAGGACATTGATTGCTTTTGTGGATAACTTGTGATGGAACTGAGATGGAGAATGATCTCCTGGTCCTGCTAGATCTCTCAACTTTCTTCAGTACTGTTGATCATATCTTTTTAGATCATCCTTGAAGGGTGACAGCGGGAAGCACTACGTTCTCCTTTTTGCTCTACTTGGTGGTAGAGGTACCACACAGCCAAGCTTTCTCCTCTTTCAACACTGGGAGAGATCATAGTGTGAAGTTGAGTATTACTATTATGCTAATGATACTGAGTTGTATCTCAATACCTGGGCCAAGATGCAGTTGAAGCTCTGATCCAGTGTCTATAGGCTGTTCTCCATGGTAGAAATGGACACAGAATTCCAGCAGGTTGCAATAGTAACTGGAAAATAGAACTGACTATAATGAGTGATGGTCTCATATCTTCTCTTCCAGCAGAAATCCAAGGACAATATGCAACCATTCCAAACCAACTAAAATACAGTTTCACTCATGATTTTCTGTTTGGTTTTGAAATTGCATTTGTTTTTATTAACACTGAATAGGGAACTTTATTAATTGAAAACTATTTTTTATAAAAAATAAATAAGGTTTAATATCTAAGGCTCTCCAGTTTCTAAATTCTGTACATGTGGTACCACTTAGCACACAAAATATAGGGTATTACAACTGGTAAATAACTGCAGAGTGGTCAAGACTTCTAGAATTTCCAAATATGTGTCTTTTTCAGTGTTTAGAACAGTCTGTTTCTATTGTGTGTTTAGTACCATTTTTCCTAAGTTATTCTGCAAGCAAACATAAATAATAAAAACAAGAAGCTGATATTTCTCTTAATATAATCTGGTCCCTTTGCATTGGGATCATTCCATTCGAGTTAATAAAAGCTGATTTAAACTTATTCACTCATTTCTTAAAAATGATATTGGACCAATCCTAGACTCATAAAGTGACCTATAAACAAGAGCAATGAAAGTCCCAAAACAGCTCAAACATAATTACACAATATTTTTCTTCCAAAATGCACATTAGTCTTTTTTAAAAAATCCAGATGATATTTCATCAATTTGGAAATAATAAACTGTTCTACTTGTAGCTATCTAAGTGCTGCTGCTTTTGACTTTAGAATACATGCGAGACTCACTCTAAGAATATTTCTGTGCCAGCAATAAAGAAGTCAGAAGAATATTTTACTGAAGCTGGCCCTGAATTTATAACATCTTTCCAGAATCATATTGCCTGGCTTTTCCTTCTTGTGAAAAACTACAGAAACATCTAAATTCGGCTAGACATGGTGCCTCTTAGGTATTAATTTTAAATCACTTTCTTATTTGATCATATGCATCATTATATTCCACATACACAAAAGTAGGGGTTTCCAGTCATTTTGTTACTGTTTCCTTGCAACTTCTCTTTCTCTTTTAAAGAAAGTTACTGTTTCCTTGCAACTTCTCTTTCTCTTTTAGAAATAGAAAAATATGCGAGTTCCAGGCTAGATCTTGACATCTGTTGGTCTTGTGTGTATTGGCAATTAAAAGTCATAAACAGGTTTCCTTGAAGCAGATCTCAACACTCACACAGTATATGAAAACAGGTCTACATTTAAGAGATCTCTATTAGCTCTCTCTAACACAAACACCTGAAACTGGAAGGCTACCAATAGGAGAATTTGTACTTCCTGCTCTTTGGGCAATAACCTTAAACCACTAAAGAGAGGTATACATAGCCCTGGTCCAGAAAAAAGAAGCTATGCAGGGTAGGAGATAACACCCACTGTTAGGGTTTTTTTTAAAAAAATTGGCTGTTAGATATATCTTAACATAACAATAACTGATGGAGATGTGGGACTTATTGATGCTGTTGGTCATAATTCTGTTCTTTAGAAAAACAAGTACAATCAAATGACTCCAGAAGCCAAATATGTATGTAGATAGACTGTGTCTTTCTAGAAAGTGAACAAGAAAGAATTGCATTCTCATCTTTATATATCAGTCTCATCATGAAACAGAATGCTGACTAGATCAGATAATTTTAGATGAAAAGTATCAGCCTTTGAACTGTTTTTTTCTTCCTTTTGTACTGTCTTCCTGGGATCAGTGCATTATATTTTTTGTAAATATAAGAATACCCCATATAGTGTACTGCAGATAATAATTATCTGATATATTCCTCCTCAGAGATGCTGGATACATCTTCATCTGTACTTTCCTGTAAATCTGGTAAGTTGCCCCAAAGTAAGAAGTCTGTACCTAAAAAAATGTAAATCAGATATTTTATATTTTCTGTGGTCAGGATTTGAAGTTAATTTAATAAAATACAGTATCAAAGAAAGCATATCCTGTGGGTATCAATACTTCTTAGATGATGGCATTTAGGCAATAGTATGTTGGTTTGCAGAGTTAACTTATAAGAGAGATCCTAGTTTGCATAAAACAACATAAGCAAGTTTGAGATGCAATTAACTTATGACTTAGTTGATAAATATGTCCAAACTGACTGTATTGTGCCCTTATGTTAACAAGAAATGTTGCATGTAAACAGATACAACTAATGCTACTAACCTAATCTATCCCTTCTTTATTAACTTATAATGACTAACTGCATAATATGAAAGCCTTGATTGACCAAAGGCATGATGGACAGAAGATATCAATATCTCTGAGGCCATATGAAAGATAGGGAATTGGAATATAAAAGGATTAGATGACAAAGAATTAACAGTGAATCAATTAACAATTAATCAACAGATTAAATGAAGCAAAGAAAAATTATTGTTGTCTATTTGTGAGCTTTCTTTCTTGAAAAAGGGCATGATAGAAGTTAATGAAAGTAGTCAAATCCAATGGAGTAGAGTTGATAAAAGGAAAGTGAAGTGTAGATTTAACTATGAATGAAATGGATAAGTATGTCAGAAAATAATGGTACATGGATGTTGATATGTGTATTTATGAATGTAGCAATGCATAGTCGATATAGTTGTGTCTTACATTCCAGAAAAGAGTAACAATGAAAGAACCAGGTTTGATTTTTGGGATGGAGGTGGGGAAACTATTGTACAACATTTTGAATAAATATGATTTAGGAGAAAAGCCATTTTATTAAAGCGATGTGAAACGGATGGGTGGGTGGGAATGAAATGAGAGAATACAGAAAAAGTAATTTGGAATTCTGGTAAAAAAAAAAGGTGAAGGTTTCCCCTGCCAGTCCTGTCCGACTCTAGGGGACAGTACTCATCTCTGTTTCATAGCTGAAGATCCATGGTTACCCAAACACACTTCTGTTATCTTCCCATCAATTTAGGCGGTATCTGTTTATTTACTTGCATTTTGAATACTTTTGAACTACTAGGTTGGCAGGAGCTAGTTATGGGAGCTCACCCCATTATGCAGCACTTAGGTCTCGAACTTAGGCTGCTGACCTTCCAGCCGACAACCCCAGCATTTTACCTGCTAGGCCACCAAAAACTAATAATAATAATGAATAACTGGCAAATATCTGCTTAGAAAAAGGTAAGTGTTGAATGCATGGTTTAAGTTGAAGTGTACTCAGGGCAAAGGAGGAAATTTAAAAGATTTACTTGATTTTATGATGTAAGATTGAGAGATATAAAGGTATGAGAGATGTGGGATAGAGCATTTTTAGTACTTTCAAGGAGGGATCTGAAGTAATTTCAGCAAAATGCTGGATAAAGTATTTTAAAGGTTTGTATGAGAATGGTGAAATGTTGTAGCAGAGGGGAATTGAAATACATGCTGTAATTTTAATGATAAAGAAGTGATGAAAAGCAAGTCATCAGTATTGTGAGAACATTGAAAAAAGGAAAAGTTGTAGGTATAGATAAATATTAATTAAAATATGAATGATCTTTATTTATAGTGTGGCTGTGAAATTTGTTTCATGTGTGTGTGAAGACTGCATCTCTGATGAATGGAAGAACATTATTATATTCCTATGCAAGGGAAATGTAAATCACAAATTAGATAGGCATAATTAGATTATGTGACTTTGGAAAGGTACTGTATGTAACAGAATTCTGACCTAAAAGACATAAGAGTGACAATGAGAAAAATGTGGCAGGTTTTATACTGGGTACGACATTCAGCAAGTCACTGAGAAATGTGAGACATCTACTCTATTTTCATTATTTTAGAGAAAGCTTATGATTATGTATAGGCTTGATATAGAAAATGTTTTTCATGAATAGGAAGCTGAAAATTGCTGAGTATGGTTAAAAGTAGAAAATGATTGAAGTAAAGGATGTGTTATAATAACATAGCAAACACAGAAAATAGATAATAGAAAGGCACATATAACGGATGGGAACATTATAGAGTCTAGTTTGGTGTAGTATACAGGCAGATGGAGTCTATGCTATTGATAAATCTGGGAAGAGAGATAATGAAATGGTAAAGGAAAAAAGCTGCAAATTAAGTACTAATTTTGCCACTGTTGCTTTATAAACTATCCAGTTCTGAGTGTAGTTGAAGAGATCTGCTTAACAGCATGTAACTATAGCATAAAGTTTTACAATGAGTTTATTGTAGAACTATCTGGCATTTGCATTAAGCAACATTCAGCATATCTCACCTTAAATTTATACTAAATTTGCTGACCAATTAGCCCCAATCTGGTGATTTAAGAGATTGAAGAATTTAGTTTACATGCAGCATTTTCTTGATAGAATGTTTTGCTAATAATTACATACCACCTAAGCAGAATAAGTGATTTAAGATATTGTGTTTCAACTCTAAGAATATGTTCACTTCTTTAAATTGTTTTATACTGCTTCTGGATAATGGAAATGGGATTTCCAACAGAAAAACAAAATAGATCAAACAGATCTGAAATTTATTCTTCTTTCCTTATCTGTTATAACAAGCATTATACTGAATTGCAACACAACAAAAGTATAACAATTAACTTCATGTGCAGAATAAATATCCCATACCAGATGAATCAAATCTGTTGATTCCAAAAACAGCTTTACTATGAAACATCCAGAAGTGTCCATTGTTGCAAGAGAACAAGCAAGGTTTGCATGGAGCAATCACATGGTAGCCTACAACATTACCACTGGAAGAGCAAACAAAGTATATGACATGCCAATTTTTAAGTGAAAGACTGTGCAGAAAAAAATAAACTGTACAATTGATAGGTAAATGTGTCCTAGACATATATCACATTAATAAAAATAAAGTACTTTCATCTACTAAAATAATAACATACTAAATAGTGAGCAAAATGGAGTTTAGAAATAATCTGCACCTTTAATTTCCAAATGTACTATTATGTTAATAAAATATATTAAATTAATTTTAATTTCAACAGAAAATACAATATAACATAAAAACAGAAGATCAATTTCTCTTCCCAAACTGAATAGATCTGGAAATTATGAATTTTAATGATACTGATTCTGTATCAAATTCATATCCAAGAGACAAAAAATACATACATACATACTTCTACATTAAGACACATACCCACACATACAAAGAGAAAAAGTATCTTTCTGTTTTCTTAAAGAGAATAAATATGAATATATTATGATAAATTTCTATAACTTGTTGACTTTTTTATTTGTATTTTGAGTAACATTTTGTGAAACAGCAAAAGAATTAAAATAATGGCAAGTACAATTCAGAATGGAGCCAAGGAGGAACTGAGCAGTGGATTCACTACTGCAATCCAAACTCTGCTAGTTTATGATGTTTTAATGTCATTTTTGGTGCTATTACTCCCACTACTCCCATATATTTCTATGCTAGCTTCAGGCTAAAGGTAAGGTAAAGGTTCCCCTGACAGTCATGGCTGACTCTAGGGAGCTCCGATGCACAGCCGAGGGAGACAGCATTTGTCCGAAGACGTTTCCATGGTCAAAGTGCACAGAATACTGTTACTTTTCTCACCTAGGTGGGAATTAGGATTAGGTGATACCTTTTTATCTATTTGCATTTTTACATGCTTTTGAACTGCTAGGTTGGTAGGAGCTGGAGCAAGTACTGTTATGCGGCAGTACTTGGATCTCAAACTGTCAAGCTGCCAACCTTCCGGCTGACAAGCCCAGCATCTTAATCGCTTGACCACCATGCTGCTTAGCTTCAGGCTAGTTTGGTTGAAATTGGGCTCACAGTTTTCTAACTACAGTTTACTTCAAACTTGGTATACGGGGTCCTCTGATGCAGCAGACTCCCATCCCATCTGATGACATTTTTCTTTACTAGTGGACAGGCACCAACACATTGTTTTACCTCACTCTAGCTATTAATTCATTGTGCCTAGGATATGAATTTGACCTTTGAGAGAAATAGTCAAAACATGGCAGTGCTTAAAATCGCTGCAGAGACATCTAATTTATACACAAAGAATTATGCTCAAAATCATTTGCATCTTGATTTTCAGCTATTGAATACATAGCTGCTAACTTACTGGCTCTTCCTTATGTCATCAACAATGCAAGATATGCAAGATTTCCAAAAAGCTTAATATTTCCCATATCCATGGCATCCAAGAGAAACTTCTATCTTATCTCTGCAGTTATTTTTAATAAAAAGCCATTTTAAAAAAAAAATGGAGAACAATTCTGTAGTGGGGATTCGGAAACATTGAATGTCTTATTTTAGTACAGAAATTCCAAACAGACATTAGATCTCCATATACCATCCTATTTATTACTGAAACTAATTCAACAGATTTTTAATTCAACAAGTCTGTGATTATTCAGCATTCACTTGGCTAAATTACCAATAATAATGTATCTTTTAACTCTTGCATAGAAATGAACAGACATTATACAGCTGTTAACAATAATTTTCTATGTTAAAGTATACTGTAATATTACTTACCACTTCAAACAAGCAACATTCATCAATTTACATTTGCAGATTTCTGTGTAATAGCAGTTTCCAATGAAGTCAACTGTACTGGTAGTGATTAGAAAGGAAAGATACTGGAGATGATTAAAATGAACTTGATCATTGCTTCACAATGTTAACTATGAAATATACTAGTAATTAAAATTCCAACAATGCTATTCTCTTTATTTTTCATTTACATACCTCTTTCAACTAACAGCAATCATAAACTGCTCTACTGTGTAAGCAGTACAGCAAAACAGTTAACTGGTAAATAGATTCAGCTGTCTGTTTTGACAAGAAGTCTTTTTTGTGTTAGGGCTCTCCAAAAATTATGAAACTAAGCTCTCTCATCAAAGGAACTTTGATTTATAGGTGGCTTTTTCATGCTAATTAAGCCAATTATTTCTGGTTTCTATAGTATAGCCTTCCCTGGCTTGATATGCTCCAGATGTGCTGATGTAACACTGCCTATTGTCTCAAACCAGTATGATCTGGGTAGTGGCTTAGAAAAAGCTGTTATAACTCATAATATGAGAGTGAACACTTTTATTATGATCCTAAGCTTGGAAAGGAAAACATTTTAATGAAAAATTAAGAATCAATATTTGTCTTCATATTGAAATTAATGATTTTGTTTTGCTTCCTAAGACAATGACTGCATAGATACTATGCAGGATCTTATCTCATTGAATTATAAACCATAAATAATATGATTTGTTTGGGCTTGATTTAATGTGTTGCGTAAACCCAGCCACTGCTCTTCAAGACTTAGACTTATTATCCCACTTATTAACCTCAGAGTAAATCTCATAGATACAACTCCTACTAGCATTGGATGGGGCTAAATGGTTGTAATCCTATTAATATTTATAGATAATAAGCTCCAATTAAGTTTACAATGTTCACTTCCAATAAAATATGCCTATAACTAAGTTGCAGATAAAGAATTCTATTATAAAATGTTCCTGAATCTGAAACAATTATTTTTTTCGTAAAGCAGTCCGATGGTGTAAAACTTGTAGCTGTTTTCAACTGTGGGTAGATATATTTTGTTATAGTCAAAAGTCAGAAGCAACTATGGATAGAGTTGTTAGTCAATTTCTTAGTATCTATTTCAGGAATATTCATTTTAAGTCTTTCTGTTTTTGTTCCAAATCTTCAGTTAAAATAAATACTTACAAAATTTGAAAACATATGCAAACAATTACATATTTTAAATATATTTTGCCTTTCCCAACATATTCTCAAATACATGTTATAAATATTTTGAGAACTACATTGCAAAATTTAGATGTATAAAATTCAAAAGATTTTGATGTGCATATTACTCAGAGTTGAAGAGCAAATCAATTGGTGTCATATTTTCCAAGATCAAATTGCTGAAGCAACCCTACTCTCCACACAGCTGTTATTTGAGGAACATCAATTCTGAAAGGTCAAGGGATATTGTTACTGTTATTACAATATAACAAAACCTTCTATTATAAAAATAATTAATAGCTGCTTTGTCAACATTCAAGCAACGAAGCTAGGTAAATTCACTAAGAATTTTAATGAAAAGTCTTAGATTTTCATTAATGAAGAGGTGAGATTGTATGCTGGATTAGTTGGCAATGCTCCTACACTAAATTTACAGCATCTCATTGAAACTTTTAGACCTATTATTTTTACCACAAGTGAGTAAGTTCTTTTGATTCACTTCTATGGGGTCCAAACTGTTTCCTAAAAATCTGAGCAGAGTAATTCCATTGATCTATTTTTTTAGATTGCCCCTCTATAGACTAGCAATATGCATTGCTAATTGCAGAGGAAAAATAGAAAATATTTCTTTGTTACTAAAATGAAGTAGTGGCACATTTGCATCACTTATCACATTTTGAGGCGAACATAATTAACAAAAGACCTTGTTCAAGCTTTAAAGAAAACCCTAAAATTATAGGCTGAAATGAATTCAATAATTTGTCAATCTCTACTTTCACCAGTCTAGCTTTCACAAGTACATACGATACTAAGTTCAAACAATGTGCTATATTTCCATAATTATCTCAGACTAGAATATTGCCATTTTCAAAGACAATACATAAGGATGCTTCACTGCTTACAGTATTTCCAAATGAGTGGCTGTGCTTTTTGATCTAATATATTGACTGAAGTTGTAGTAAGTACTACATATTCTGTATTGTGTTTGTTTCTATAATGCTATATGCCAACATAATTTATAGTTCTTGCTTTGAAGTGGAGGGATATGGATGGAACTGCCAATGCAATCATGTGTTTTGCAATCTTCTTCTAGTTTGAGAATTAGACAAGATTTTTGTGTCATATCAAAGGCTGTACCTTAGAAACCAGTGGAGGCAAGATCTGTTGGAGTAAGGGTTGATGGGAAGTTTTAAGTTGTGCATTAATCCTTAGTTGAAAATTATGGATCTGTTCACTCTGGGATGGAATTCTCTGAATCACATATGTTCCATTGGCAACACTTTTTACAGCCCTGCTCTAGGTCTAAGCAGGAATTGTAGCAGGAGCATGACTGAATGTATATATTGTACAAAGCCAGGGTTTGCTTAATCTCTATTTATTTATTTATTGGATTCATACATAATGCTAGTGAAAGTTGTACCTGAGGCCCTAAGTAGGCTTAACTTAGGTGGAAACACAAAAAAGTCCTCAATCTCTTCTTCCAAACTCAAAAGGAAGAAAAAATTCAGGCCCATCAATTTTGATGATTGCTCTATTTACAAATTAAGTCAAGTCATCAAAGGTTGTCCATTGCTATACTACCATAAAGAAAGCTTATGGCTGGATTCAAATAAAACAAATCATATTAGAAGAAAAATCATATTTTCTCCCAGGCACTTTTACCTACAGCTGGCAAGATACAATGTTGCCAGAGACCAGATAAAATGTTGTGAAAGATCCCTCAAGCCTGCAGGCTGAAATTGATAAAGCATGCCTCATATAAGAAGAAATCAGCAAACCTATAAATACTTCTAACCCCAGTTCCCAATTTTATAGCTACCTCTATGGCTGTGACTGCCTATCATGCTGTCAAAATAAACCCTGCCTCTGCACCAGGGCAACTCGCCTGTGTATATTTCTTTAAGATGACCTTTAAGATTTGAATCCAAGACTTTCTTCTAACAATATGCTAAAACCAAACAGCTTATACTGGAGTGCAGCATGAGAATCCTAAAAATATTTAAATAACCTGTTCCAATACAATTTTCTATTGCATTCTTTATAAATTTGCAATTCAAAATGAAGTTGACTAATTATTGTATAATTGCTAAAATTTGAGAGCTAGTTTGGTTTGAGAGCCAGTTTAGTCTAGAAGTTAAGACACCAGGCTAGAAATCAAGAGACTGTGAATTCCAGTCCCTCATGAAAGTCAGCTTGATGACTTTGGGCCCATCACTTTCTCTTAACCCACGATGTCAGGCTTGGGTGACAGATGGTCAGTCAATTCCTGTTGCCACCAATAGATCAACAGAACACCCCCCCCAAAAAGAAGTCTGCACTTGTGAGAAAATGCGAGAAAGCAAAACAATTCCCCTCAAGGTACAATATTTCAATCCCCAATGCACTTTTTACCACTTGGGGTTTTGCCATGACAGAAAAGAATCAGATGGCAGGTAGCAATCAATGTTCACTCATCAGTTGTGTTTGCTATTTAAAAACTCCCAGCTTTTCCACTCATTAGCTCTATGCTCTATGTTTAACCACTCAATCCCATCAGAACATCAATAACTATGAACTAAGCTATTTATGTTGCACAATAGAAAGAAACCAAAAGCAGTAAAATATTTCCAAGAGCACTGTAATAAATTTTCCTTCTTAATGTTTCAAACTGAAAATCTAGCTTTCCTAAATTTAATAGCACATTCCTGTGGTAACAATAGCCACACTGTTAAATTGTTCAGCAAGAATGCTAAAATCCCATATGATTTCAACTAATGTTTACCATTAATTTATGCCATAAATTTAACCAAAGAAACAATTGTACAATTCCATAAGACTTGGCCTTAATAAAATGGCTTCAATAGGAGTTATTTTCATATAGGCTGTTCTATATTATTTTCAGCTGTCTTTAAATTGTTTTAGGAAGTTCAAAGTTACTTTATGCTATGTTTTTGTATTTGATATTTTGCAATCCAAAAGTTGTTGAAATACTGATTGACTCTATGGAGTCATGCATAGTTAAACAGAAAGGGGGAAAACCTGCTGCTCAATACTACAGCATATGGATTGAATGAAAATGTAATTCATAGGGCTAAGAACTCCTTGCCCACCCAAAGCCTGGGTGGAAAGCACTCCCAATTTGTTAACATGAAAAGTATTGAAGTGAGAAGATCCACATTTAGTTGGATGGAGTTATTACAATCTAATATGGAATCCTGATTGTCTCCACTGAATAGGATATTCTAAGCATTCTTAGAAATAATTTCACAGCTATCTTTATCTTTTTTACATCACTGTAGATGCAATTATAGTCATGCACTTTGCATAACTATGCAGATAGAGATTACATTAGCAAGTTTTGTTTTTGATCCCATTGGAACAAATAATTTAATGATTAGTCAAATTTAAAGTTTAAAAATACTGCATTCAATAAATAAATAAACATTGCAGATAAAATATTGTATCCCAGTGAGGTTCTTCATTTCCAGACACTTCAGCAGTTACTTTTGATTCACAACCATTGAAGCTATCAGAAGCAGAGATTATCTCTTCCTGTGGTTTATGCAACCCTCCATTTGGTTCTTTCGGTTGTTACCACAATAGCTAGATCATATACTAAACATAAAGGGAAGTGAAAGTGACAGTGCAGTTCTAATATTAAACTATGTTTTCCTCATTTAAACAGAAACATTTTTAAAAGATCTTGTTGACTTGCAGTTTGCTAAAGAGAGCAATAGAAGCAGATTGCATGTGAGGAATGCAAAAAGGTAAGATTTTAAAGTACACAACAAGGCTCAAAATTACATAGCTAAAGGGTTATGTTTAGCTGGTTAGATCACAAGTTGAACATGCCTACTACAAAAAAAATCTCACATACTTTTCTCCCATGCTTGAGTTATCTTTTAATAAATAAAATGTTTTCATTCATAACACATAAGGATTTATAATAGGTTAGACAAGGTCCAGCAGCAGAAATGTGGTTTAAACATATTCATGGCCTGTGCCATCCCCAACCTCACCCCTTAGGGGACCACAAATCAAAATGCAAACCTGAAATAATTTTTGTTTCCACCAAAAGCACTTAACCATTCTTCTCACCTTGGCTACGCTGCAAGTCTAGTAAAACAGAACAAGAAACGGAACCACAACTTAGAGTTGTCACTGTAGATCAAGAAGAAAGTACAATAGTCTTCAAACCTCTGATATGCAGAAGCCATCGCACTAGGCAAGCGGCAGACAAAGGGATGGTCAACTGCAATCCCTGAGACCCACCTGTCGACTTACCTGGTGGGAGGCATGTCTGTGGAATAGAGGTCTGTCTCCGTGTCAGCCAGGAGAACAGCTTTCATACCTCGAGAGCTGAGCACTTGCTGGCAGTACTTGCAGAGCAGCACAGACACGCATCGATCTGCAAAGCTGCAGCTGCCGCCGGACATGCCGAGGCCAGCCGGCGGGGCGGCGGGCTCCAGCGCGTCCCGGCGTCCTGCAGCGGGGCGGGTAACGCGGACGCTTCTCCTCTTCGCAGCCCTCGCTCGCTCGCTCGCTCGCAGAGCGTAGTTGCGCCTGCGTCAAGAGCGGCTCCGTTTAGCGAGGGAATCACCAACAGCGACCTCGGGTCGCAAGCCAATCCCCCCCAAAGGAGCCAGCGAGAGACAGGTTCGGTTTCAGGCACGGACGCGCCGGTCACGCCGAGTCGGCTACTCTGCAGGACCTCACGGGGCAATGGGGAGGACAAAACGGGGGGCGGGTGCGCGCTGCGCGGGCCGGCTACAGCTCCCGGGGGTAAGGCAGGTGGTGGAAGCCTGTCGCAGTCTGAGGGGATTTTTCTCCAGGCCCTCAATTATTTTTCTGCACATCGCCCCTCTTTCTTCAGCCCCCTCTGTGCGTAACCCACAAGTGCCGCTTAACTGTTCCCACCTTTTAGGGCCCTCCGAATCTTTCTCCTTTTTTCCGCTACTCACTGAGCGGCCCGGAGATCCTAATCTCCCGGATTCCCGTCGGCTCCTCCCGACTGGACGCTTCCTCCACTTTCTGAGGTGCTTAAAGCCCGAACGCAGGTTGCTTTTCCGTTCGCTGTCCGTTTGAATCTACAATTTCGTACCTCATTGGAAGAATCTTGCCCCGCCTCCGGAGAGTGACGGGATAATCTCACTCATTGGAGGGACTTGGACGTTATCCCGCCTCTCTTCTGACGTACCAGGAACGGAGCTGCACCCCTTACTTCCGATTGGTTGTCTCAGTACTCGTATTTACATATTCCTTCCCGTTAGGAATGCGAACCAACTGGGCCGAGCTTCTGCCGTCCGAGCGTCCTGAATGGTCTACTTCAGTCTTGGGTGGGCGGTGCCCGTCCGGAAAAGTGGCGGGATGGGAGGGTGCGGAGAAGAGGCAGTTGGCTCGCGACGTTGGCAGTTTTCAGAGTTTTCGATTCCGATTGGTACCGGGAAATGGAATGGGCGGGGTTGCGGGAGTGGGACTGCGGAGGCAACGGATCGCGGGAGTATCCCGAGGAACGCGACGCACGGGAGGCGGCTCCGTCGGTGCCGCAAGCGCAGGTAATAATCGCGTCTAGGATGGAGGGATTTGCAACCGTGTCCACTTGAGATGAGCGCCCCGCCCCACAGTGTTCCTCAGCGGGGGCTGCCCTTCCGCCCTTCCTGACGGTCACCAGGGCAGCTGCAACCCGGTGCCGCCGGAGAGCCCACGCGGGTGCGCCCCTCCTCCCGGGGGAGCCTGAGCTT
Source organism: Acrochordus granulatus (assembly GCA_032468055.1). Lineage (NCBI taxonomy): Eukaryota > Metazoa > Chordata > Lepidosauria > Squamata > Acrochordidae > Acrochordus > Acrochordus granulatus. Next base: position 14,583 of record JANHZU010006030.1, on the reverse strand, counting down.
TCTCCGTCCCGTGGTAGTCCTCACCTCCATCGCATCCCCGCCCGAGCGAACAACAGATTCAGCGGAACCGAGTTCCATCCCGACGTTCCTGGGGGCGACACCCCGGAGAGCTGGGTTGCGTGCTCCCTGCGGGGAGGACATCCCCCGACGAACAAACCGCTCTCCTGAGCCGCGACCCCGTCAGCCGACTCCCTTAAAGCCGCCTCCAATCTCCCGAGTGCAACTTCCCGTACTCTTCGGTAGTCCCTTGGGAGAGTCGGCCGGAGTAGCCCGCGCGAGTAACGTGGCGGAGAGGGAGCGTTACGCCCGTCTTCCTCCCTCGGACGGATCCCGTCCGCCTCGTTCTCCTGCTAAGCGAGCGTCCGTCGGAAGAGAGAGGCGTCGCCGACGCTTCCCTGGTTTTACTCGCCCGACGACGTGCCGCTCTCCTCCCGCTCCCAGTCTGGTATTTTCGCCTCCTCTCCTACTCTTCGTGCGTTTAGTAACAAGAAAGAGAAGAAGCCCTAATGCAGCCTGCCAGCTGCGTGCCCTGGCCTGGTGAAGCGGCGTCCCCCACATCAGCCAGGAAACGTACCTGACGGGAAGTGCTCAGCTTGGCGGGTCAACAGCTGTGGAAGTCTGCGTGCTCGGGCGGAGGGGGCGATGGGGCGGAGGGTGCGATCTGCTCCGAACAGGCCGTGCTGCGCTTCGTTGTCTTTTGACTTCTGAGCAGCCAGATTCTCGTAGGTGAAGACCCGGGCTTGCGTTTGTCTGGGGGAGAGCACGCTAGGTGGGGATGGGAGGGTTAATCTAGTTATTTCACAGCTGGCTGATGTGGTAGAGGTACGTTAGAGAGAATGTCACACTCCTTTGGAATTAGCCACACTTTCTCTTTTGTTTGTTTGTCCTTACTCTACTTAGCCTTACCATTTCCTGGCTCTCTTGGCCACATTGTTTGTCTTTTTGTAGTGGATCTTTTTTTTCTTTGTCTGTAACCTCTTCTTAACATTTGTGGCCAACAGTAGCTTGTGCTCCTAAAGCAAAAGTTGTGCCCTGACTTCCCCCTGCTGAGAGTTGTGCATCTGTCTTTGGGCTTCATTTCCTTAGTCCAAACTGGCTTTGATGTCTGCATCAAGTACAGTTTTTTTGTTGCTCTTACAGTATGGTGGAGGACAAATCTGCAAAATTAACAGTAGTAAAAACACTTAAATCTGATCTATTAGCTGGACTAGAGCTTCACTTTTACTGTACCAAAGAGGATTAGCTGTGCTTGTACAAAAAAGCTCTGGATGCATTCATGAGCCTTTGTGGCTCAAATAATATGAAGATTTGGGCCTGGCTTCCCTTTTTACCTTTCCATACTGTAAAATGTCTGTAGTTGTTTTCTCTCTTGTTTAAATAAATTGCTTTCTTTGCTGGCTGACTTTTCTTTGTCTCTCAATTTCCTCATTTTCTTGGGTTTTATTTGTCCTGATGATAATATGGCCTTTCATAATCCTAAATAATTTCATAATTTCATGTCCTCTCAGTGCAGTTATTTTGCACTTTTCTTAAGTGTGACATGTTGTTACCATTTGACTAGAACTACATTTTTTAAAAATCTTGAAATCACATTGGTAGCATTGAATGTTTTTGTAATCATTTGCCAATCAAATACATATTTGAATTTACAGGCAGTTGAATAAAAGAAAGTGTTTGGAGCTTTTTCCACTTCTACCATTGGGGATTTAATTTCATCATCTCTGATTCTGTCTTTTAAAAAAGAAAGAAAGAAAAGCAGCAACAGCGAGTCAGGCTCACACACATGTTGTTGCGCAGAAGGACTTCCACTCCCTGGCTGTGCTATTAATGTTAGCAATCAGGAAAAGCCTTTGGGGGCTGCAGATTCTCTCTAGTCTGATGCTGCTGCTACCACCACCACCTCTGCTGCTCAGGATTTTGGTGCAGGAAATCCAAACTGCTGCCTTCTCTGTCCGCTGAGCTCTTCACATCTGCATGTCTCTGCTGTTCGCAAACATACCATCTCACACCCTCTCTCCCTGGATTGATTGCTGTGGAGGAAAGACAAGCCTGCCCAACTGATTGTTTTGCTTTTTCCCCCTTTGGGAGGAACACAAATTATATTTATTTGTGATATTCTGGAGGATTTGTTTGGAGGATAACCTTATTTTGGGAGGGAGCAAAACATGACGTCGCCAGCTAAATTAAAAAAGGATAAGGAGATCATAGCTGAATATGACACTCAAGTCAAAGGTAAGGATTAAAAATGGATCTGATATATATGTGCAAATGTGTTTCAGCCTTAACTTGCTGGTGCATGCATTCATACTACATGTTTGGGTGTGGAAAGGAAAAACATTTGCAGATCACAAGGAATTTGCAGAGCTTTTCAGTAGTGCATGATAACAAGACTGACATTGCTGTTTTGTGGGATGGGATCTTAGTGACTTGTATATTTTCAAATATCTTTTGTTTTATGAAGCTTTTATTTCATCTTCACATGTAGACATACAAAAGCACACCAATGCATGACAAAACATGTTTTTAATAAATGTGGCATATAATTTTATTTTGATGATAAATGGTACTTGTCCTCTGAGAAATATCTGTAATAGCTTAAGAAGCTTTGTGGTTTGGCAGTATTATGGATTCATCTTGTAGGAGCTTTTTACAGCTGTATGCACCAAAAGGCTTTCACTCTTCATAAATGCCTGCTGTGTGTGCACACACCCTTGGCAGCTGGCTGCAATGCCTTTCAATTTAAACTGCATAGGGATAATGATAAACTGTTTCAATAATTCTCTGCAATTTTTGGCAAGATGGCCATTAAAGGTTGTGTTGCATTTGCTGCAACAACTTGATGGACAAGCTTCATGCAACAATATCTAGGTGGCACTAAACAAGTGGGCTTGGCTGCACTTCACCACATGTCTTATGTGGCACATTAAAGAGATGCTTCTCTAATCCTTTTGTGTCTGCAAGTTTTCAGCATTACTTCATACATGTGGAGTATGAACTCTGCATCTATATAGCCTGACAAAATGCTGCTTATTTAGGAACTTTGAATGAGAAGCTTTGTTTGTACATAAGAGGATGCAACTGAGTAGCTTTGAGTTTCTGGGAAATAAACTCTGCTGATTGTGAACTAAATGTGTTCTATGTCTTGATAAATATTGATACAATTTTCTGCATTACATAGGAGAGAGAAGGTATTTTCCTTTCTTTTTTTTTAAAGGAAGTTATGAAGATTAGGTCAGAAATGACATTTTAAAGACTGTTTTGGAATTCTGAGGTTGGAGGCAGTAGTCAGTCAAAGTACTTTTGCTGTCTTTTTCTTAATGTTAATATAATCTTTTGCTTGGTGAGCTAGCACTGAGAGGTGGGGATTCCAGTGGCCATATGGAGGTACTGATTGCGTAAAGTATGGTCTGTGTCCAAGGAATTGCTGTTTGGGCTAGGTGTTTAAGTAGTCCTAAAACACAGTTTGAAAATAAATGCATAAGAGACTTGGATTTCCTTTGTTCCAGGATACAGAAGGGAGGGTTCCCTCCTCCAGCTTTTGAAACAATGCAAAAGGCATTTGTTATGTTCACAGTGACTGCTCAAATGTTGTAGCCACCATTCTAATTGGAGGCATAATTGATTCAGCAGAGTCGGAAACAGAATTCTATGTCTTATTGCAAAAATATTCAATTTACCCAGAACAATGCAGATGCTGTACTTGGAGTCTGATTAATGAAACAAAGTATGTTTGGATGTTTTAAAAACTTCTGCATTCCTGTAGATAATTCCCCAAAAGATACCAGTGAGCATTTTATTTAGCCTGTGTCTGCTTCCATATCAGTTGCTATTCTTTGTAGTCATGATGCAAATTCCAGCTATGTGCATAAAAAGAAGAGCTTTTCCAGATTTGCAGTTTGTATGGAAAACAAAGTAGGTGGTGATAAAAGAATTGGGAACTTCTCGTAATTATTCTATTCATTCACTGTATGGAATTCATGATTGTCTATTGTGACCATACAGTATGCAACATTTTAAGATTAGATATAGTAAAACTTCTGGTGAATGGTAAGATGATGAAGAATAAAAGTTTAAATCTGATCTAAAGATAATATGGTTGTCTATCCTCTTTCTACAAGTTTATGAGACTCTGGCTCTACTTAATATTAAAAGGAACATGTGATAAAAACTTGAGGGAGCATCCAGATATGTTAAAAGTATGCTTTGTGGAATTTTATGGGTATTTATGACAGCAGATTCTTGGGTTTATAATCTCAGTACAATTTAGAGGTTTTTTTAAAATTTTAATGTAAATGGCTTTGATTGGTTATTGAATTTTCAAATCAAAAATATTGTCATGCCTTTTAACTGACCTTAGGGAGATAATAATGAGAGAATCCTAGAAAGTTTGTGTTAAACTTTGTTTGATTCTGGGAGTGTTGCCAAGTTTTACATTCTTGAATGACAGGTGCAGATATTTTGAATAACTAATTCTGCCCTCTGTCGTGTTCATAGGATATACTATCCTCTTGGAAAGCCAAGTGGTAGTACAGTGTTAATTAGTTCCTGTAGCATATTTATTATTTATTTTAAAATTTTTCTTCTCCCTTTTCATTACTGAAAAGCTTGTTTGCATCTGAGTAACAACATCAAAAGAAGCATCCTATGCAGAGCAAGGGGACATTGCTGTTTGTTTGTTTATTTATTTAGTGCACCACCTATCTCTCAGCGAGTGACTTTTGTTGTGCCCCTACTTATTTCATTGGTATCTTTTCTTCTATTACATTATTCTTTGGTGCTTTGGGATATAGGTGGCTGTCACTTGAAAAATAATGTTAGAACTTCTTGGTCCTTTCCTTTTTCAGCAAAATGATTCCTACCATAACTGCCTGAATCCATAATCCAGATATGAGTATGAGCATTTAACTTGAATTTCATGAGAGCCAAGGTACCTTTGATTGCTAGGAGTTAAGAATGTGAAATTGTACTAAGTGCTGATGTGTGGAACTATGTAGGATTGCTGTTCTAGAAACCTTGGCTCAGGGGATTTTGGCTCTTGAATTAAAATGGTCCTTATGCTATTTCCGGTTTTCCATTTTCTTATCTTCTAAGCTTGGAGTAAAGTGGAACTTGTCCTCCTAGAGCTAAATGTCTCTATTCAAATTTCATCACCTTCTCATTACAAAAGACTTGGCAAGTGATTAATTCTGACATAGTGATCTGATCCTTTGCTTCAGGTGCTGTATATCAAAAAGAGAAAGTCAGTTTCATGTACTTTTAGCTCTGACTCCATCTCACTCTTTGCATAGAATGATTTTATTAAATCAATATAGGTAGAAAAAACAGAGGGAAAAAGAAAGTAATTTTTTAAAACTGCTTTCCTTGGTATTTATTTATTAAATTTATATGCCGCTGAAATCCAAAGACTCTCGGCGGCTAACAACAATAAAAACAATATGTTAAAACACTTAAATTAAAAATAAAATAAACCCCATTAAAACAAAATAAAAAATCCAGCAGACTAGCGAGGTGGGCTAAAAAGATTTCATATATAAAATGGGGGGTGAGGATGGCTAAGAATCCATCAGCCACCTCCATTGTTTCTTAGTTTAAAATAAGGGCATTGCTAAATATCAGTAAACCTAATTTTCTAATTTTTGTTTCCAAAGGATGCAATCTGTGTGTAAAACTTAGAACTCAGCCAGAATATTCTGGGTAGATATTAGAGAGAAAAAGCAAGAAATTCTTTGTATCAGTTTCTTTTTGATGGTGCTTTGAGAGTTGCCATAGCTTCAGCTTTTGGGAAGGCCTTTCCCCAATGAGGGGTTCCTGCTAGTAGTTAATTAGCTGTGAAGATGAGGTTCTCTACTTAAATTTGCTACCAACTTCCCAGCCTTTTTGAAAGCTCATTTACTTGACTTAATCATTTGCTTGTTGATAGATCCTGGATTTTTTATTCTTCTGGATGGTGGCATTGACAGAACAGATTTTCTGTCTTCTCCTTCCAGTTTGTTTGCTGTTTTGGAAGTATGCATTTTTGGAAATAAGAGTATAGCTATAAAGTTAATTGCTTCAACCTTTCAGACCTAATTTTTAGAATACTTAATTAGTAGAGGAAAATCACTGTTCTCAGCGATGTATGAATATCTCAGAGAAGTAACTAGGTGCTATACATATGAGCTTAGCTATCCAGTATCTGACATGACATCTTACTATAAATTCCTTGAATGATTCCTCAGCTTTTAATGGCTTCTTTTGAAAGAATGCTTCTCTTTACCAAAATCTGAAATGGAACAACGTATAAATTAGAATAAACAATAGCTATGCAATACTTTTAACAATTTAACTTGCAGTAATCAGGTGGCAAAAAAATAAACAATCAAAGGTTTTCCCCTACTGGAAAGCTTTAAGCTTCAAAGGTAAGAGTTATGAACATTTTCCCAGAGGATGTCTAGTAAATCTGAAAGAACCATCCATTTTCTCTGTATAAGGTTGTGATTATTTTTCTGATATTCAAGATATGAACCTATCACTAAAACATGTGAAAGTAATTGCGTTGAAATCATCTCTTCATATCTGCACTCCTAGAAAGCATCTTTTCAGTTCAGTGATCTTGAATAATAGTGATTAAAATGCATGACATATTAGAAGAAGGAATATATTGAATAACTGAAATTCTCAAAATTTCAGGAGGGATACAAGTGGAGTGATGGTTGCCTTGCTATACTGCTGAGCATTGTGAAAAGCTTAAAGAGTCCTTCATAAGTAGAGATTTCTGTATGGAGCTTCCAATATCACAAGTTCCACATTCTGTCAAAAGGAGGGCTCTATTTCTTATATACCATTTAATTTATGCCCAACTGCATGTTTGCTATGAATGGCTATGGATGTTGCTGCTTGGATTGGTTTAAGCTTGCTCTACTCATTTGGAGCTTAAATCTAGATTGTTGTTGTTCAGTCGCGCAGTCATGTCCGACTCTTCGCGACCCCATGGACTGCATTACGCCAGGCCCTCCTGTCTTGCACTGCCTCCCGGAGTCTTCCCAAGCTCACACCCATCACACTGACCTGTACTTTCACAGGTACAAATCCAGTTTGAAATTATTTCTATTGCTTGAATTGGTAGTCTGCTTCCTATTTCTGCACATTCTCTAATAACTGTGGTAATATCACTATGGGGAAAGGGGAATGGAAGTGTGATTCTTTTGCTTTCCTTATGGCCAAAGAAGATTTAGCCCTTACCAGAAACTGGAACTGGGGCAACTGATCTCATTTTTTGTCAAAGCTTCTCAAATCTGTCCCTCACGGCATTTTGGAAGTTCTTCCAGAGCACTTTTTCACAGGTTAATAAATTCCAGTACTTGCAATCGAGGTTCTGCTGTACTTTAATTTTTTCTCTAAACAAATTGTCCTGACATTTGAAAACAGATTGCTTGTAGAGAAAATAATAATGAGTTATCATTACTAAGTATTATAGGTAGTACCTTAGTTCAATAGGTCTGCTTTAGAACCTATTTTCTTCTATTCAGGCAGTAAAAATCTCATGAAGTGGAGGATTTAAACATATTACAGACCACATGATGAAATATATACTCCTATTAACATTAAAGGAAGGACATATTAACAAGCTTCATCCTTATCAAGCTTCCAAACCAAGTTGAAACCACAACAGTTGTCATGCTAAGTCAAAATAAACACACCTACACAAAATATGGTTTACTGCAATTATTGAGCTTATGCATTATTTCCTGTTTTAACAAAAATGTCATTCTTCTGATGGCATGGCATGAACAATTAAAACAACAAACATAAAAAGTTGGATACACTTTTTTATGCTTTAAAAGTGTCAAACGTAATTAACTAAATAATTCAGAATTGGTATTTACAATAACAAAGAGTAGCATTTTTATACTGACTTTGTGTGAAACCTGTATAGCATACATAATATTAAAATTATTACAGAAGTTCCATTCTTTATCCTGAATGAAAGGGATATTAGTTTTACATCATTATACAGTTGTTTATTTATTTCCTTGTATGTGGTGACTGAGCAGTTAAGATGCTGGGCTTGTCAGCCAGAAGATTAGCAGCTTAGTAATTTGAGACCCAACCACTGCTATGTGATAGGGTGAGCTCCCATTATTTGCCCCAGCTCCTTCCAGCCAGCAGTTTAAAAGCATGTAAAAATGCAAGTAGATAAATAGGTACCACCTTTGGTGGGAAAGGTAACAATGTTCTATGCACTGTTCAGCATACAGTCATGCTGGCCACATGAACACAG
>JANHZU010006029.1:73435-89802 GCA_032468055.1 Acrochordus granulatus | reverse complement strand
ATAGTCAGTGTGATGGGTGTGGGCTTGGGAAGACTCTGGGAGGCAGTGCAAGACAGGGGGGCCTGGCGTAATGCAGTTCCATGGGGTCGCGAAGAGTCGGACACGACTGCGTGACTGAACAACAACAATTCTCAACCCAGAAAATATTTCAGAGGACTGACATACAAAGATTTTTAATGGATGAAGAGGTCAGACTAGAAAGTTTGAAAAAAAACCTTATAAACTTAGCCATGAATTATGCAACTCTCAAGTTCTGATTTCTGTCATCTTTGAATTGATACTTTAGAGACAGTTGAGAAGAACATAGCTTGTATTTTCGGTTAAAATGGCAGCAGTGAGTAAGCTGAGATAGCCATCTCTATTGAGTGCACATGCAGAAATAATGTTTTTGTTGTTATTTTGTTAAGAATAAGATTCAGGAGAATGCTGACATGTATTCTCTATGACAATTTCTCTTGCATGATGACGCTAAGAAGCTCATCACAAATGTAAGCCAAGATAAAATATTGTATCACAAAGACAGCACAGAGTATGACTCAAAGACAGCATATGCAGCTAACTGTTTTTCAGGACAAGTACACATATACAGAATTTCTGGTTGTCTTTTTGATTTTATAAGCGCATCTGTTTCATCTGTAATCATTATATATATTGAAACAGCTCTAGTTAATGAATCAAATACTGAGCAGAGGTAATTTTATTATTGTATGGAATTTCAGTACATTTTGCTAGTTCATTGTTAAGAAATTGCAAACATGATTTTAATCTTAAATTAGGCAACATTGTGATACCCTCCAGATGTTCTGGACAGAATTTCACATTCTAAAGGAAGTGGATGTCCTACTAAAAAGGTACCTCAATTTTCCACCCCTCATCTGCTACGGCTAACTTCATAATAACAAAATATTTTGGCATTACTTTCCTTGCCTATATTTTTACTGTCTATCGATCAAGGGAAGAAAAGGTAGAGAAATAATATAATGTCACCAAGATATGGGGTACATTGAATTAAATGTTTTGGTTAGGATGATTCTGTCTGAGGTCAGAAAAGTTTCAGTTCAAGATACAAGCAGGTGCTACTGTACAAAACTACCAGTCATCTTTATCATTTCTGTTGATACCTATTTAATATCAATATCCTTAACTGCTTCTTTCCATTGAAAACTTTTATTAAATAACAATCCCCATAACATTGAAAACAGAAAGCCGGTTAACAAAGAAAACCCACTAAAAATCAACATTTATTAAATATCCATGTTCAATAAAGACTGGATTTTTTTCTCTGAACAACATATATGTCATCTGGGTAAGGAATTCAATTGATTAATCTATATGGCAGTGCCAGACTACTACATATCAATTACAGTTACACAAATAGGTTTAAAAAGACATTAAGAAATAAATAAGGGTGGAATGATGCATTATAGGAGTAATCCCTGTATCTCTTCTTCTAGTAAAATTTTAGTTGTACAAAATATGTTGTCATCACAATTTTTTTTACTAAATATTGTATGGAGAATTGAAGAGGTACGAAATTTTTATTTTGCATTGGTTAAGTAACAGAGCTTAGCACTAGAAATTCTAAGGAATAGCTTATGTACTTGCTCTCACTAACTGGTCTGCTATACTAAATTCAGTTCCAACCAAAATTATTACAGCATCTTTTGTCTGGAAATTAAAATCTGAAAAATTACTCCTAATTTCTGCCATTTTTAAGTTTTATTTCAATTTAAATCTTAGCCATGTATACTACAATTCATTTTGTCAGCTGGTAGACTTTTGAAGCCACTGGATTTAATGAAAACATTTCCCGTTATCTGTGAGTAAGCTATTTACTCATTTAAATGAGTAAATATTACACATTTTGCAGACATATGGTATATCAATGACAGCATTAAATATGACATTCATCTTCTAATCAAACTCAGTGCAAAATCAGAATAGAGATAATTAACATTAAAAATGGCTTCAATTAAAAAATATTTTGGAGACAGACTAAAGGTTGATTATCATTTTCATGCTTCCAGTCAGCATTGAAATTTGCCACATTTAACAATCCAGTTAAAAAAAAGGACAGGTGAATGTAAAAATCTAGTTCCAATGCAAAAATGCCAGCATTATCAGCACTTTCATGTGCAAATCCACAAAAAGACTTCTGTCTCTATAAAAAGTATTTTGGGTCTGGCGATAGTGTAGAGTTAAACTGTTTTAAGAAAAAAAAATCCTTAAGGAATTGGTTTTGTTGGCAGGAAGAAATTAGTAGGTTAGCAGGTTACATAGCTATAGTGCCATCTTCAGTGTGGGAAATTATGAACTTACATTAGTATAAAACTAATACAATGTATAAAATAAAACCAATCAGTTTCTTATCAATTTAAACAGATTTATTGCTTACTTAACAAGTCTGGATAGAAACTGACTAGAAAAGATTTAAATGATGTTATTCCTGCATGTGCATTTTCTACTATAAAAATCTTTTTTTAAAAAAATCTTCTTAGCACTATACTATTGGATGTGCATTCTTACTTTTAATTTGTTTGCTCAGAAGAATGTGTGCATCAAAATTTCTGGCGTTTGAACCAGGAGCTTGAAAAAACCTATAGCAAAATGTACTACTATGTCTTATGAAACATGCATAGTCAGAAGGCCAAGAATCCAAGAAAGATGAGACAGTGGATCAGATTACGTTGTTCTCCTCTACTCCATGCCTGATTTATAGCGAGCTCTGAGGCCTTTCCACAAAGAAAACCAGAAAATACTCCTTAAGTTAGGCTATGAACTACCTTTGTCCTCTGGCCATGTGAAATGTTAAAAAAATGGACAAAAGAAATGGGTTTAATTATCTTTTTTGTTTAAACAACAACTTCAACTACATTACAATTTAATACAGGCAGAAAAGGCAATGCTTTAGGATTTTCTGTCCATAATTTCTCTCAAAACTGCCATCCTAAAACTGCGTTTATCACTACGGGGGAGGAAGAAGGCAATTTCTCAATACTGTATGTTTCAATATTTAGTATAAGGGAAAACCCTGAATTTTCTTTGGAAAATGATGACAAAAAATGAAGACACCACTACTCTTCATGCCTTCATGCCTGCATCTCAGTAAAATTTTTTAAAGGGCTTCATGCTTTTAACTTTTACATTTCAACCAGTTGAGATCCGTAAACTCATTCCCTCAATTGTTAGTAAGCTCTCCTTGATTTCTTGCTTGGCAGTCTTCTCAACCTGGCTTGCATTCACCATAATAATTCTAGTTCATTTTAATCATAACAGACCCCACATAGCTTAAAACAAGAATCACATCATGAATTAGCAGAGGTTAGCTTTTTCCAGCCACTGCATGCTTTGCTGCTTTCTGAAAAGTTACAATTTTAATGCCACAGTGAATGCATACGTTAAAGCACATGTATATCCACCAGCTCTGCAGAAGGACAATGAAAGCACAGGAATTAAAGTGAATCAACTGCATTTTAAATTAGTACTTAAGTATGGAAAGCATGCAGTTTAAATTGATTAAAGTATCCCAAAGAGCACACAACAACTTACTCTGCGTCATCAGACACAGGGGTTCTGGAGCCGAATCTATAAAATCAAATATAAAATTAGAGATAATGGTAAGAAAGGATAAAAATGTATTGATGCAGTGAAAATGATCAGTTTTTATCTGAAATAAAATTCCAAAAGGCAGGAGAGATGAAAGAGTATCAACATATCAGAACAGCATACAGAACAGTGATTTTAATTTTTTTTTATAAAGAAATAGTAACATAAATGTTCAAAATTCAGAATTATCCTGTTAGCAAGCCACACTATGAAAGTGAAGATAGATAGCAGTTCTTAAATAAAGTTGATAAAATAACAAGAATAATAATATTGATGAGATGAGTCACACATGCAGTTACTACACACATTACATTGTGATAATTAATGTGCACAGGAAGGGATCAAAAACTTTACCCTGTAATACTCTGGATGCTGCAAATGAAAATACCATGTTCTATTTCTGAAAGATTTCACTACTTATGTGATTAGCAGAAGACAGATTTCAGATCTCCAGAAAAAATCATAGTGATTTACATTTATACCAAATTTCCCAAGAATATTGGCCATTTCTTTGACCACCATTCACACAGCCCAACTGCTGTGACTGGCATAGCTTTATTAATTATATAGGCACAATACCAGCATACATGCATGTTAATATACAATTAAATACATCAGGCAGCCTGAACACATCTAAACACACTTTATATGAGAATACAGGAGAGATTAAGATGCAGTGTCTGAATTGGATAACAGCTCACATTTGCACAGGTTTATCTTCTTGTGACGGAAGTTGTTTACTATTTCTTTCAAGAAGTTCTTGCATCTCTGGCTGGATTGCATTGGGGCCAGATATATTCTTATTAACAACAGAAGGTTCATCCTCTTGTGCTAAATCTGCAACATTATGTCTGCTCTGTTCCAGTGTATATTCAGGCTGCATTGCAAGACTTTGAGAGATTTCTGCGCAAAACTTTAGATGCTTTTCAGCTTCTACTGAATCTGTCACAATGACGCTAAAAGAAGAGTCAACTTTAGTTTGCAGTGGGATATAGTACGTATCTTTAAGTCACACCTCTCGGTCTACTTTAAACTGGTTCAGGAGTCAAGGACTGAGATTATGGCACATGCATTATAACAGCAAAAATACAGTTATTTTTCAGCATTTGTAGTTCTGAGCACCACCCAGACAGAAGTGAAAAGCCTATCCAGTCTAAATGAAGATGATTGTGAATGGGTTTTTACAGTAGGCTGGCACCAACAAATTGCATGTTGGCTTTAATCAAAGGAATACTTTTTTGATGGTTACATTATGGGTGGCCACCCATATCATCGGGACCATAAATGGCACAGAAAAAAAGACTTATGTCATCCAAACACAGAAACAAGAGGAAGCAAAGAATTCCATCTGCATCTTCATTTTCTCTATCAGCATTGCACTACTGTCTCTCACCCTCTTCAGCAGATTGCAACAAACCTGCACTCTGGCACAATGTATTGCTTCCAGTAGTTTGTACTGGAACAATTTACTTATATCCTTGGTAACTGATACGTAGAAGGTTTCCAAAGATGTAGGCAACCACATTTGTACATGACAAATGGATCTCCTCTCCAGTTTAAAGTCTGTCAGACCAAGATTATTCCCTAACTTTCTGCCCTGGTTATCCTGTAAATTTCAATGGATCAAGTGCTGGATTGAAAGCCCACTCAACCATGAAACTCATTCAGTGACCTTGGGCAATGGTTCCCTCCATGACACAATAAAATGGGGAGCACTGTTTTAAGTTTATTTTCAGATGGCCAGGATCATTAAACATCTTTTAAAACAATTAATTGCACATCTTTTACTCCTGGTAAAACAGAAACTCTTTCCTTTGTTATTTACAAGTCATAATTATTCAAATTCACGTTGTGTACAATATTTTACACAACATTCTAGAAGAACAGTTTTATGCAAACCATAAAATATTATTAATTCAAGCTCAGGATTATAATGTAACAAGTTGGCTGCGTTAAGAAAGGCTGGGCTAAATGTAAAAAGAAAAAGCAAATTTGTGGGTCGCCTTCTCAGTCTACTATCACCTAGAAGTAATTTTTATTTGCCACAGGCAACCATGTGAAAGGCAACAGAATGCTGGTTTAACAAAAGCAGGTGAATGCATCCAAATTGAAAATGGAAATCTTGGTCTGTATGAAAACGGGGTGGGGAAGAGAAGGGGAACCCCAGAATAGGTTTCTGACCTCTTTGCTTGCTGTTCAGTCTTTATAAACTCTTCCTCCCCATTCTGTTGCTTGGAGAAATGAACAGGAATAAACCGACTCACATTTGATTCAGCCTGCTTTGAAAAAGCTTCAGTTCTTCTTTCCTTAATGCCATCTTTCCCTGGATTTTGAAATCCCACATTCTCACTTTCTGAATCACTTTTATGCTCATTTTGATCTTTTGATATAAATGAAGGTGCACCACGATCATGTTGAGTCATGCAAACCAATGAGAAATTTCTGTTAAAGCAATCATGGGCACCATTATTCAGGAGACAGCAGAAGACCAAGGAAGATTATACAGAACTGTATGTAATAGTCTGCTATAAGGTCTGAAAAATAGATAAAGGACTCATGATGCTGTCATATGACTAATGATTAGCATGTTTTATCCTGGAGAGTATATGAGTTATAAGCTCTTTGGAAACCTCTCATAGGACACACTGAATTCCTTTTAGGAAATCCCCAGTACAGTCAATAAAGTCCATACATATACAGTATAAATCATAACGTAATTCATTGTACTTAACAACCTGCTTGCAAAAACTCTACGTAGAAATGAAACTATCATGCCAAACTGAAACAGAAAACAAGAGCCAGACAGCATAATCATGTTAATAACAATTTTTTCTTTTGAGCTTCTTTGGAAAATAATAAGCAACTGAACACATACATATGTTGACAACTATGATGCTTTCACAATCTTAGAACCTAACAGCAGAAAATCGGTCAGTAATGTAAAGCTTTGGGAAAACTGTTAAACATATTTTTCCTTTTGTCTCTTATATTTTTAAACTTTTACCACACTGATTACTTTCTGCTGTAATGTCTATGAATATTCTCATTAATCCAGGTCTGATAAGCAGTAAAAATTGCAATTTTTTTCCAAAGTTTCTTAAAAAGGCAACTGGAGTTTAATTACAAGATGTTATTGGAGACGTTTCACCTTCTATCTGGAAGGCTTCCTCAATCCCTCTAAAAATAAAAATGAACAGTCAGGAAGCCCCCATCCCCTTTTCAGAAATGTACATATTTCCTGATAATTCTTTTTCAATTTTAGAGAGAATGAGAAAGCCTTCCGGATACAAGGTGAAATGTCTCTGATAACATCTTGTATTTAAAGTCCAGTTGTCTTTTTAAGAAACTTTGCAAAAAATATTTTGCAGTTTTTACTACTTCTGCTGTAATATTATGGGTAACAGATTAATTTTCATTGACAAACCATCATTTTATTTCATCCTTTCTCCTTAGAAATAGAATAAACCCCAGAATTATTCCATGCAAAGTAGGCATAAGAAGCTCACAACAATTGGTATCTGGTTTCTAACCTTTCTGTTTTTTCTGCTTTTTGTGGAATTTTTTGCTCTCTCTGACCAGCAACATTTCTTTGGTGCTTCAAAGGAAAATTACATATTGCTAAATTGTTAGCTGTGTGAAGTGGACTAATCGATTTCTGAAAAGTTCCAAATCTTCTAGACATCATATCATCTCTTTCAATATCTGGAAAGCAGCTATCCAAATCTTCTTCACTATTTTCATGCCATTCACTCAGTCTGCTTGATAGTTGCCTCTGGGAATCAGCACAAGCATCCTGGACAGATGAATTATATCCGTCTGTATTGGACAATAATATTTCGCTAACAACATAGGAGAGCAGGAGAAAGAGGAAGAAAGAATGAAAACCACATGGAAAAGCAAAGAAGAAACCTTTACTTAACCACCTTATCTTTCAAAATGAACATCAAAGCTCTTAATAGTAGTATCAAAAGGGATATTTTTTGGCACCAGCAACCAATGGTTTAAATAATGAGAAACTTACTAAGTGCAAATACTTTGGATTCCCCCCCCACCAAGAAACTCAACAGCATTGAACCACTTTTAAGATACACACTTCAAACGTTACCAAAGTGGAAAGCAGAGCTTTTTAAACTTTCAAGAGATGATTGAAACTTTGTACTGTTCTGCAAATAATAAAACAAAAAATATACTGGTACACAAATGTCATATGACAATTATTTTTGGGAATATTCATAGTCCCTAGCCAAGTGAGCACTGAGAACCTCATCAGATGCAAATCAGAATGTGAAATCTATGAAGATAATCTGGCCATTATCCTTATTCTTAACTGATTAATCAACTGGTTTTATTACAATCATAGACCAGTCAAAGATTATTTACTGTACACTGATTCTACTGTACACTGATTCAGTTAGTACAAGGAAAAGATATATAAGCTATATAATATTTCATAAAATCAATCCAATATGTAATAAAAGTACGTTTTCCAAGTTTTATCTTTCCACACTATCAGTTCTTCTTTACAGTAGTAAAAAAAAAGGATTTTGTGACTTGCCACAAGATTGTTGTTTTTTCCTCACAAGTAGATAGTCATAAAAGTCATCTAGAATACCTGGAAAAATTTTTATCAGGGGACTATCATGGTGTTATAGATGTCCCTACTGAAAATATAATGCTGAAAAAGTATACCATTTTGCTAGCCTACTTTTCCCATCTAAGTGGACAGACTGCAATACATATAAGAAATAGTTCAGCTTTGATCATATCATTGTGGCTGCCATGTTTACATTTTTACCATATCCTTTACACCCCTCTTGTGAGCTGTTTCAGATTTTGGACCATCTGCAAATTATGTGTCTTGATTTTGCTGATCACACTTGAAGAGATTACCTTGATTTTCCCAAGTCTCTATACATGCAAACCCTGCTTAAAGATCTATCCTGCTCAGCTATAACCCCTGCCCAAAATCTGAGAGAAAGACATTGTAGCATCTTCCATTCTATGTTCAGTTTCCAGGAATCATGGAAAGGATATGTCAGCATTCGAAAGACCAACCTTTGATTTAATTTCTTTAATTTGAGAAATTAAGCTTTAACCCAAAATTGTCCTCATCTGGGATGACTTTTAAATTCACAACTAAGCAATGTGCTGCATTTGGAACACCCCATCCCACTTAGAACTCTTTCTTAGAAATTTGAATAGTCTTAAGAGATATTTTCCTATACTTAATTCCACTCCATATAGGAATTGCACTAGAGATTCATTATCCATTTCTGAAGATAATATATTAGGACCAATTTATTTTCACAATAGTCATTCATATTTTCTCTGGTTTTCCATTCTTCATTTTATACAAAGAGCTTATTTAGTTAAATTGGAAGAAAAAGAAATCAGGATCACTCTATGGACTTTCTCAGGCCAACGTTACTTGTATGTTCAGAAGCTGCTTTTTGTTTCTTGATCTGGATCACTGGTAGGATATAAGTGCATACAAGTTTCAAGAATAAAGCAGCATGTTATGATTTGGCATATAAAGTAAGAGCCCTGAATCTCGTAATTTAGCACACTGGATATTTTGTCTAGAATTTTGCAGACAAAGTTGTATACAAGTCATGGTAATTTCCAAAGTTTCTAAAAGTTAACCAGCCAACTAATTTATATTAGGGAGCATCTATTTTTGAAACACACATGGGGACGGTGACCCTGCCAACCTGTTTTTAACCTTTCCCATGTTCCTTTCTTTTGCATTAGAAGGAAAATATTTAAGCCATTTTCCCCTGAGCTGTCTGCTAGCATTATAGTTCAAGGGTGTTGGATATTTTTTAAAAGAAGGGCGCATCTTTTAAAAAGTACCATCAATCATGGGAAGAATGAAGTACCCCCTACCTATAAAGTGCTTCTTCAAGACAGTATTTACAGTTTGCTTGATAATGTTAGAGTAAGGATGAAAATATTATATTTACTTTAGATTGTGTAATTGTTCCCTTAATTCCAGAAACTGTGTTTAGGAGTTGCTTGCAAAGCTCAAATAACTTAATTACACTCCCACTTTTCAAATATAAGCACATAAAGCATAAATAGTTCATTATTATGGTCCTGCAAATTGTGCACAAAATCTTCATGCCACATTCAGTCTTCCCTCCTATCACTTAGACTTTCTTTTTCATAAACATCATTAACATTTGAAGCTTTGTCTTATTCTAATATCTTTGATATTCAGAAAACATTTTAAGAACAGATGTTATCACAGCAACTCATGAGGACATGAGACCCGTGGACATATAAGCCTGTAGTAACTGGCTTTATAATTGATTCCCAAAGTCACCGAGAAGGGAGATTAACTGAAAGTTTGGGAGGGAGGGGGAGAGTGAGAATGAAATCAAGTGCATTAATTGAGCATGGACTGACATATATTTACAAGAACCTCAGTTATCATGAATGGGCTGGAAGTCAGAAAGCTTTAGTTTTGCTAAAGTTTTGCTAAAGTGACTTTAGTGACAATGTGCCACCCAAACTGCAAGTCCCAATACATTGCTTCAAAACAAGCTAGAACTGTTATCAAGATTCCCATTTCAGGCACCATACCATCATTATATTAGTGATGGCATTAGTAGGGAAGAACAAGGGGACATCTACAATGGGATAAAAATAGTTAAGATGGCAGCTGCAATCATGATATAAAAGCCCAACTCCTTTTTAAAAATATGTTGCCTGTGAAGTGCTACCATCTTCATTTGGATACATCTGAACAGTCAGCTACTATGTCTGTTTAGCTATTTTTAAAAGTGGTAAGATGTCTTTCAAACAAGTTTGCTTAGAGGAGCCTACAATATTGTACATAAACATGCACAGTACATGTATAATATTGTACATAAAACAATATGGTCTCCAGTGGTCTGACAAAGACTTGGATAAGACTGAGGGCTAAATTCCTGTCTCTGGGAGAGTGCCTTCTTTATCTTCTGCCATATCAGGCTATCTCAGCCTCCAACAAAATCAGGATGATAGTTTTTATTCAGTAATGCACATTCTTCAGAATTCTAGCTTCTTGTCCTATGTGAGTGTCTAAAGGAGATGGGTGGTTCAAAAATGTGAAAAACAAACAAACAAATAAGAAGTTTAGCCTACTTTCATGCTAGCCTTCCTCTTTTCTTTTTTCCTTTATTTCTGTGTAGTAAACAAAAAATTGGAATTAATGATTGGGCTGTGGACCTTTCTAGTATGGTCAGTGAACTTGATATGACTCACAGACAAGAAGGATGAGATTTCACTTCTGATACTGATAGCTCCAGCATTTTTTCTGCTGATGACTTCTTCCATTTCATCTTTAGTCATGGCCCTAGATAGCTCCTCCCATTTTCTGTTGGTCGGTTTCCAGCACTGGCTGGAAAATGCACATACCTCTGTTTAGAATGTGTGACCTTACTCAGTGTTCTCACTTTGTGATTTATATAGCAACTGCAATTGGCAGCTTCCACTGCCAATTCAGAAGATCGAAAATAATTCTGGATAACTGAAAGTTCTTCATCACTACCACCAAATAAATAAACATAAAAGGATATGTTTATTTCTGGAGATCAATTTCCATTACTGGTTCAAAATTCATGGACCTTGGTTCAAGATCGATGACCTTCTTGAGTGTCTTCAGTTTGTGCCTTGCAAAGCAATTGTACATTGCATTTCAGAGGACTGAAAATGTTCCTGAGAAATTCTGAGCTCCTCATCACTATCACCACAAAATAAACATAAAAACATATAAGAAGGCATAAAAGTAAAAAGGTAAACGTTTCCCCTACCAGTCATGTCCAGCTTTAGGGGTGCTGTGCTAATCTCTGCTTCTTAGCTGAAGAACCAGCATTGTCCAAAGAAGCTTCCATGATCATGTGGCTAGCATGACTATATGCCAAGGTGCACAGAATGCTGTTACCTTCCCACTGAAGGTGGCACTTATTTATCTACTTGCATTTTTACATACTTTTGAACTGCTAGGTTGCAGCTGGTATGCCAACAAGAAGGCATACCAAGAGACAAAATAAAAAGGCAAAGAAAACCAATCAATGAAAAAAAATATTTGTTATGTTAAAGGAGTATCTGGAGTGGAAGATTGGAGAAATGAATGTAAAGGAAATGAGTACAACTGAGAAGTTTAGTAATAATAAAAAGCCTCCCCAAACTGAGGCAAACTGCATTCAGAAAATGACAGATCCAAGAATAGCAGCTATTTGATTCCAATGGAAGGCATAATGGAAATCTGGAGAGTGTAATTATAAATGGGTTTGGAAGATTGCTTTTCAAAAGTTAGATATGCCCACAGTCCTTCCATTAAACTTGATAAAATACTACTGTCTAGCCAAGATTGCTTCTGACATGTTCCATGTACACAGAGCAGAGTAAGGCCTGTTGTAACAGCTGCTTTCTGAATGGAAGTCCCAAGAAGCCCAAAATGGAAACTCGATGTTGAGATATTGGAGGAAAGCAAAATGCTTCCTTTCAGGTCCAGGATCTAAACAATAAGGGACTTCCCTGGTTTCTGCACAGATGTGATCAGAAAATGGTGAAAAATGCTTCAAAGGTATGCCACGATGTTATTCTTAGCCCCATGGCAAAAAATATTTTATTGATAGCTTATAGAAGAATCAGCATCCTACACTTGTAATGAAAGCATGAAAATTGTGCATACAGATATCAGCAGATGGTCTGTTTTAAAAGACAGGTGACCTTTTCTTGTACTTCAGAACATTCTGCAGGCAGAATTAATGCTCTTGGGGAATTAGTACATAGAGGATACATTAATTCTGTCCCTTGTTTTTTTAAGATAAGGTGTCTCACTATTTAGTAGATAAAAGCCTCTGGAAATTGCATGAAAAGTATGGTATCTTCCTTTATGTAAACATACCTCGTCTCTCCTGAAAGTTTCAGCCGATCCCAGATCTCTTTATCTTTTTGGGTTATAGATGATTTCACAAAACTTAGAAAGTCTGGTTGGGAAGGACTAGTCTGAGTTTTTTTCTTAGCCAGGTCATGACTCTGTGAAACAGGAATTTTTGCTCTGCCTTCTTCCTTGGACTCATCTTCCCAAGACTTCTGGGATGGTTTGCCTTCGAACAGCACCTCTGGCTTTGTCAAAGGTATCTTCCTCCCACTAGTATGATATTCATTCCAAAATCAGAAGGGTATAAAGAAGGGTTTGTACAACAAGACAAATCACACACCATCAGTGAAGTCCCAAAATTACAACCTGCAGTATTACATAAATTAGGAAGAGCACAAAAAACCGCCCCACTAATCATAGCAATTTCAGTTATTGACTAGTACTCTCCATTTTTTAAAATTATCATTATCCTTTTTATCACTGTTATTTTACCAGTAGGTTTTAGCACACTTGGCATTCTAAGTAGCCTCTTTAATTCAAGAGAAATGAAGACATAACGTGAAAATTCAAAAGTAAAAACAATATATTTATGCTAGTTAAGATCCTAGGAATATCCAGCTAAGTTATCCTTCAAGGTTAGATCTGCTCTCTATAGATTACAATTCTGCAGATTAAATTGATGCATTTTCCTCTACTAAGTTTATAATGATATCTAATTTTGACAGTTACAAAGTCTACTTTCCCACACTCTTATGAATTCAAGTTTTGTTTCCAAATATAGCAGCTTGTGGGAGTTTTTACTGGCACTAAGTATTTCACCATGGCCAAGCCTGGCATCTGACAGTTCTGATATGTATGTTCTTCAGAGACCTCTCCAAGACATGACTCATATTATAGATGCAGACTATAAATGTTGACACATACATTCTGTCACAAAAGAGACTTTTTATCTGCCTTAAAGCAGCTGAAACAAGCAGATCTTGGAAGAGATTTTCTGAACTCACTGGGAGAGCTGATTATCCTGCAGTTCATTTTACAAAACGATAAACACATTCTTTATGCACAAAATACAAATAAATATAAAGTACTATACTTGTTACCCTTACAAAGGCCACTGTTTGACACTTTACTACAAATTATACCTTTGGTTTTGTATGGAAAAACATTAATTTTTCAAAAAAAAGATACTGAAGTCTTTTTGCAATCTCCTTTGCTTTTTTATTTTTGTTGAAATTATTAGGCATGACAATAAATGTTGAATTTATTAGGCATGACAAATATGCCATGGTTTTGTGGTGTCAGATCAATTCAATTATATAAAATAAAAATGGAATGGGAGATTGCAAAAAGACTTCAGAATCTTTTTGAAAAAAATCATTTTATTTTTAACAGAACCTAAGGGTATAATTTAAAAAAATCAGATTTTATCTGAAAAAAGCTATGAGGGAAACAATCACAGGTATAAAAGAAAGGTGGCATTTAGATTTAGAGGAACAATTAAATGATGCATGTGGTTTTTATGGCAGCATGGAGGATTCTTACCAGTTTTTATAGAGGAAATAGATCTTAAAACCTTTATATTGGTACCATCAAACTCCAATAAATCTGATGCCAGCAATGGCATTAAATTCTAATATCTTCTAGTCAATGAGTTCCTGATGAGACTGTAAATCATATTCTTTCAACTCTGGTTGGAATACAGTAGTCTTTGATGTATCATCACAACTGAGCCTGGAATTTAGTTGTAAGTTAAGGGACCACATGACTGAACTCAATTTTACAACTATTTTTATGGTGGTGGTAAAGCATGTCACCATGGTCATTAAGCAAATCACATGGTTGTTAAATTAATCCAACATATTCAATGGAAGTTTTTCTGCCATTTTCTGCTGGAAAACAGCAAAAAACCCCATTGAAATTCATGGCCATCTTGATTGCAGAAACCTGCAGCAGGTCATAAATGCCAACCAGTTGCCAAGTTACTGAAATGCAATCACAAAATCACAGGCGAGCAGCAGTTGTAACTTTGAGGACAGCTTGTAATCAGCTTTTTAAAGGTCTGCTATTGCTTTCAATGATCGTTAAATAACTGGTCATAAGTTGAAGACTACCTATATGATCAAGGTTAGATTCTTGGAAAAAGATATTTAATGAAAGATCAGAAGATTGAATTATCTTCAGGTTAGGTCTGTACATAGATCTGATGATCAGAAAAAAACACTGGGAAATAAAAATATAAGTTTCTATTTTTAGCAGCCTAATTACTTAATATGAAATATCTAGATAATATCTTAGTAGAGAAAAAGCATGATAAAAATTGGCCAATAGCTTTGCTTGAGAAAAGCTCAAGAAACATTGGATAACATGGCAAAGTATGGATGTCATTCTTTATATAAGTGAAAGTATTATGGGTAAGTTAAGATGTACCAATGCTATAAAAATTTTTATTTTAAAAGCTAGAATAAAAATGATATGAAATGCTATTTTGTTATTTTTAAATTCACAGGACACATGGGAAAATTATTGTAGGTGAGGAGAGGGCTGAGCCAGTGTCAAACAAGGGACCAGTCTTGAATCTCTACATCCAGTAGCCAAAAAACGTAATAGACACAGCCCCTCCTGAGAACCACTGGACCTTATTTTCCAGCCACAGGTGTTCAACTGCTAGTTCGGCAGATTCTTGTAACTATGCAAAATCAAATAAATCAGTTAGCTTGAATCTAGCTGTCTGGGCCTGATCTTTCATGCCTGACAATTATCCAGCAAAGAGCAAATAATTTAGATGAATGATAATCTTTTAGCTATCTAGATATCAGTTGAATGTTAACAACATCAAAATTCTACCATTGGCTGTCCTTGCCAAATTAGGTATCATTGGAAAATGTGTGAATTTTTGTACAAACTCGGCATGTTCACACACTGTGGTTTCTCATGCTACCAAGACAACATATTTTTTAAAGAAAAAAATTGTGATTAGTTAATATCCCTATCTCCAGGGTCTAGATATTTCACAAGGATTTTCTGAGGTTCTCTGATAACGTTGCATCACCCATGGTAACCTCACACTAACCTGATCCATACTAAAGTGCTCTAATCCTTTTATTATCCATACTAAAGTGCTCTAATCCTATTCTGTAGAAAAAATCAAAAGGCATGCTGCTAAATTGAGCAAATGTGCAGTAAGGATGCCCCCCAGTGAGGCACTACCTTGCTGTGATTGGGGGGTTTGTATTCTCCGAAGAAGATAAGAGCTAAGCCAGAAGTTCAACTATACTGGATAGATCTCATCAGAGGAGCCAGGCAAAGAGTGCCCCCCTCCCATAAAAAATATGAGACATAATTGACAGAAACCCACACTGGCTTGGCCATTGCCCAGATTAATAAGGACCGTGCTAGATGTTCTTGGGGTTCCTGGACATCTGGTGAAAAATGGTCTATAGGACTTTACTGGAGAATGAAATGGCAACCCACTCCAGTATCCTTGCCAAGAAAACCCCATGGACAGCAACAAAAAGCTAAAAGATAGGATGCCAGAAGATGAGCCTCTCAGATCAGAAGGAATTACAAGTAGCTCCCAGAAAGAGTGAAATGGCTGGGACAAGGTCAAAAGAAAGCTCAGCTGTGGATGTGACTGGAGGTGAAAGAGAAGTCCAGTGCTGTAAAGAACAATATTTCATAGGAACCTGGAAAATAAGATCTATGAATCAAGATAAGCTGGATGTGGTCAAACGTGAGACGGTAAGATTGAACATCGACCCTTGGGAATCGGTGAACTAAAATGAACAGGAATGGGCAAATTTAATTCAGATGACCATTATATCTACTACTGTGGACAAGAATCCCTGAGAAGAAATGGAGTAGCCATCATAGTCAATAAAAGAGTGGGAAA
>JANHZU010006029.1:55400-70811 GCA_032468055.1 Acrochordus granulatus | reverse complement strand
TCGTGTGAGTCGCGGCTCGTCTAGCGGAATATTTTCTGATTAAATTTTTTGCTCGTCCTGCGGGTTTCTCGCCTTGTAAGTTACTCGTCCTGTAAGGCACCACTGTATCTTCTTCTACCAAATGCAGTACTATTGCATCATCTGTGGGGCAGGGAGAGATAAAAAATGTCAAGATGAAAATCATAACCTCCCAATTAAAGCCACCTTTTTTTTATATGCAATGCCTATGAAAAGAGGGTGAGGATTGTGTAGTCGCAGCCAGCATTCTGATTTTTCTGAACTTCCCCTTTATTTATTTATTTAACAATCATATTTCTATGCCTCCAATTTCCAAAGACTCTTGGCAGCTTACATAGGTTAGTGATTATACATTTTTCTTTATTTTACCCTACCCCCCTTGGCTGGCCTTTTGGTGTTTCTATAGCACAAGCAATCTATGTGGCAAGAAAATGAGGCAATCCTATTGATAAGATGAGATGATCCCTTCTGTTCAGCTCATCTCTGCTAGCTTGCTAAACCATTTGTTTGTGGGTCATGCATGTTAGCAATTTTGAAGTGGATGGAAAAGTTGTCAGGCTAGAGCCCAAGGCACTCTGCCTTTTCTGAACACATGTGTTGAACATATTATGCCCAACCTAACTGCTGGTCCAAGAACAAAGAACTAAAGATCTAAAATGGAAACCTACAGTGAGCCATCTGTATTCTAAACCATTGGATGTGTTAGCTTAAAGTAAATAGGATGAAAGAGATGGACAAGGAGTGAAGTAGTTCAGGCCCAATGCTATCCTTGAAGTCCAAGAGTTAATAGTCACTGCACACATGAATTCCATGATACTCTTCAGACAGGAAAGGCTTGTTAATACAGCGTAATAGAAATCTCACCTGAGTTTAGCCTATACCACCACAAATAAAGCCAGCTGGAACATAAAAAACCTCCTGTTTATTTTTGCATTTATTATGCTAACTCACACATCCGCTGCACCGCATGAGTTCCAGATGTGTATGGAACCTCTTCAACACTACTACAGTTAATCAAGTTTTTTAGTTTTATTTTCCAAAGTTTTATTATGGGACTAATGCCAGATGGCATACAACAAAACAGTTCTACACTTCTTCAGCCCCAAATGCTCAGAATCATCAAAGTAGGTAATTCCAGGGATGTCTTGGCATTTTTTAAGAAAAAAAAACCTCCACAAGTTCTTCCTCAATGTGCCTGAGAACATAATGCTGAAATCATGAAGATTAGGACTCCATTTCTAGGGAAAAAATTAACTCAGAATTTGCAGTCTTTGGCAGCTTGATTACTTTACTCATTTAAGTGTTTCTTTGGCCAGATTTTGCTCTAGTTGGCTAATGCTCTCCAGTTGGAATGAACTAGGCTGAGAATGGTTTTAGTCAAGCTAAATGAAGTCTGGATTAGTGTGGGTGTGAGTGCACGTGCATACATATTATGTGACAGGACAGATTCACTTTTTACAGTAAGCTACTCAGTGTACAAAATTCTGTTTAAATTATGGCTAACATTGTTGTATCTGAACTCAACCTTATATAGATTATCAAGTATTATCTCCAAGAGTAGTTTATAGCAAGTAACAAAGTCAAAAAGCCAATACAAAGAACAATTAATTCACCACAATGTTAATATTTCAGGGATTACTTATTTCTGCTCACTAAACAAAGTTAAAATGTGCTAAAAAATCTGAAGGGGTTTGGAAAGGAGATAAGAAAACCTTCTGCACATTTTAGAACCGTAAAATATATGGCTCAATTTGGAAGGGTGTCAATGCTGTTTTAAAGAGGCAGTGAAGACTGCAGCCTTGGAAAATATGTAAGATACTTGCTCCTCAGGTGACCTTCTTTCACTCGGGTTGTAACTACTGCTTGGTCTCCAATTTATTCTTTTTGGATGCCAGATCTGAAAAAGTTGTTGAGGGATGCCAATTACAGAGTGCAGTACAAGAAGTGAATTATCTGGATCTCTTTCAATTTGGATTCAGGTTTGGAACATATAGGGCATGACTTGGTCAAAAGAAGTGTGCTTGGACTATTGCAATGTGCTCTATATGGAACTACCTTTGAGGAGCATCTGGAAATCACCTGATGATACATGTGGCAGCTCATTTTCTGTTGGATGTTGGCCACAAGATAAGTGTTACACCTGTGATGTGGCATCACCACAAGTTGTCAAAAGCTTCCAGGTGAAAGTTGAAGTGCTGGTTTTGATCTACAAAGCTTTTCATAGTTTAGTATCAAAATACCTTACCTCCAAAATCACCTTCTCCAACCAGAACTGATCTTGCACAATCCCTGGCCTGAGATGGTCATCCCTCATTTTTAAGAAGGAGGCTGAGGCAAGGATACATTTCTGTTCTGTCCCAATGTATGGTATAGCCTTCCTTTACTTTAATAGAACAACATTATAAGAAATTGCAAAGATGGAGTTAGATCGTTATTATTTAGTGTATTAATTTTGACTTTATGTTGTTCACTGTAGATGTTTACTGTTGAGATAAATTTATCATGTAAGCTTTAACTGTATGATTTATTGAAGCAAAGAAGATCCTGGCAGATTTGGTGGTATAAACATGGTATAATAAATAAGTAAATGTAAAGTGTGGTTTTGTAAGTTCCTGAAAAAGAAAACAGCTATAGGTGCTCCTAGTAGAAAAAGATAAAGCAGAATAAGTTGTCATGGATTTCTGCACAGAGTAGGCACGTAAATCTGATGCCTAAATAGCCCTTTCTAATTCTATAGTATATATGTTTTAACCAGCGTTGGTCCATATATTTTGCATCACAATTTCTCAGAGACAAAAAGTTACAAAAAAATAGGCTCCTATTTTTTATTGGATCTTGCCAATTAATTTTGGGGACATGGAAATTAACAATAATGGAAGTAGACAGACCATCTTCCTGTTCCCATCCATGAAGAGTCCAATTCCACCACCAAACTAGAGATGATGAAATTTAAGGAAGAAATAATAAAAATAGAAATAATTATAGCACAACTCACTTTGAGTTCTCCCTTTGTTTTATCCCTGCAACAATAACCTGGTGGGATAGGGCAGTGTTGAGAAATTACCAGCCAGGCAGAGTGGAGAGATTAAGTGGGGAGTTAGCTTGGGTCATTGCACAGCTGCAAGAGATCCAGGACTGACCCCCCCCGCCAGAAGTTCCAGAATTTGATCTGTTTCCAAGGGAAGACAGGCAGCCTGGGAAGATTCTTGTACAACGGACAGAGGACAATAGTCAATTTGAATCTTAATGTATGGATCTAGTTGCATGGGCCTGACAGCCAGTGTGCAAAGCCACTCCATGACTTTTTATGGCTGAGAATAGGTTATAACATGTGTTGGGCTCAAAGGATCAGGCTCAGAGTTCTAATCTAAAGGTTTACTGAACCCCCAAGGTCACAAGAATTTCTCCAACTGCCAGCCAAGCACCTGGACTTCCCTGATAAGGCTAAGAGTCTTCACAAGGGGTTGGACCTTTGGCATTTGTGCATGCAAAGTGACTCCAAACTGATCCCCCTCTTAATCCCTGGCTCTGCCCTTTCTTCCCCGACACGTGTCTACAGTTCTAGTTCAGCACCTTAACCATCAAGCCCACTGGTTCACCTAAAGAGCAAGAGATAATTTCCAAATCATTGTGAGATGCAGGGATCACTTAAAATTGTGATCAAGCCATATAAAATTGTGAAAGCCTTCATCCCATCCCATCCAGCCTCTTGGCAGCTCTGAGAATAGCAGCTATTGAGTTAATCCTGAGTGGCTTCTGGAAAACAATTTGCTCTCAGACTGCCATATGGCTATTCCCTGCCAGCAGGCATGAGCTTGGCAATTAGAATATTTGTGGCCTGGACAGCAAGGATGGTTTCTCAGCTAAATCTGAACAAAGATGTCCTTCAGTCAAGTTTGACTCCTGCCAACTATTGTCTACTTCCAGAATTTTTCCATAGTTTCCTAGTAATCTCCCTTATAAGTATAACTTAACTTCTGGGTCCAGACAAAGTCAACTAGTTGCCTCCATCTATTAGGACAAAACAGGATAGAGGAAGGAGCTTGTGCTCACCAATGCCCATTACATCCAGTGTTCACACCATCATTTGTCAATTGTAAAAATACTTAAAAGTTTGGGGTAATACTCCAGTCATGATTGCCATGGAATCCTTGCTTATAGTAAACCACAGAATGTAATTTCATGCTTCATAAATAGAATCAGCTATATATTTTACCATTTTTGCTTTAAACTGAACTTCCCTTAATGTGTTTCATGATTAATTCAAATGCAAGCATAGTCCAATCTTTCCAAGCAAACTGAAGATTTAGAACTGTTTTAGTCATCACAGCAATTGCAACAAATATATGTATCACCACAAAGACAGCAATGCAAAGTTCCATATTTTTTAAGTTTGATCCTTTACATCTTTTGACAAAAAATATGCAGGCATTTATTTGGTTAATTTTTGGTGCTATGAAAAAAAATATTACAATACATCAAAAAGCAATTGCAACATACAACAAATATTGAAAGTATAACGCATGCCAGGCAAAGTCCCACAGCTAACCTGCTGCCATAACGATGCACTGCTGATCTGACCTTAATACCAGCCTGTTCCAGTCTTTTCAGCTTCCTGATTTCCTCTGGACCTTTTTCATCATTTCTGGCCACTGATATTTTGTTCCCAGAACATGTAAGAAACTGAGGCAAAGGCTCCTTTTGACTCATGTCTGTTTGAACAGGCTTCGCAGAGGGAGCTGCAGTGGTAATTCTGCTGTTCATGACGTTCACTTCAAATGGTACCAGCAGTTCATTTTGTTCTTCTTGTATAGTTTCAGGATGGAGTTTGCTATCAGGTTATATGGGGCAGATTATTACACAGCATGTGACTGATTCCTTAGCTGTGATTGTGATATTGCAGATCAGGTAGGTTTCTCCATATCAAATTAATTTTTTAAAGAAAATATGCTAATATTAAAAGAAAATTACCCTTCTACCTCTTAATGTGCCAATGTACAGAACAAGACGTTCCACATTAAAAATTTAGACACATCTAAACTAAATCAATCCAACTGAAGCACAGAATCAACAGTGCAACATTTGGACATTCATGTGAAACAAAATCAACAAAAAGAAAACAGACAAGCCTTAATAAGCACAGTGTTCCAGTCTGAATTAAGAAGGGCTCACATGTCCATAAGGAAAATGTGTGAATGGACATGGACCCAGGATTGTTACAGTTGGTCTGCAATTTACAACCATAAAGGAGCCAAGAATTTTTATCATGAGTCATTATGGTGATAAGCCAAGGTACCCACGTGACTGCTCTACTTTTACAATATTTTTTTCCCAGAGGTTATATAGTGAGTCTATTAATTTTTATGACTGTTTTGCTGGAAATCAGCTAAAAAGGCCAGGAACCAGCAAAAAAAAATTGTAAATCACAGTTGTGTGACCACAGAATGCTGCAATTGGCTGTAAAAGTAAGTTGGTTGCCAAGTGCCCGAAATGCAGTTATATTAGCAGGTACATCTGTGTGTGCCACTGTTGGAATTATGGAATTGGGTCATAAGTAGGCTTTGGGGGTCTGTTGCAAATACTTGCTAAGCACCTATTCATTAAGCAAGGATTATCTATATTCGCTTGTTCTTTCTCAAAATACCACCTTTGCACAAAGGAGGGATGAGTGGCAAGATACTCACTGCCCTATCACTATATATCCAATGATCCATACCTGCTACCACCCATACCTGCAGATTCTCTTTTGCAGTTGGTTATTTGAGTATTTGCCCAGGTTCATCTTCTATCATCTTCTCAATTGTG
Organism: Acrochordus granulatus; assembly: GCA_032468055.1. Taxonomy (NCBI): domain Eukaryota; kingdom Metazoa; phylum Chordata; class Lepidosauria; order Squamata; family Acrochordidae; genus Acrochordus; species Acrochordus granulatus. Next base: position 64,988 of record JANHZU010006029.1, on the reverse strand, counting down.
TAGGAACTCTTCATAAAAATACAATTTCCCTCTTTATTTATTTATTAAATTTATATAGCCATCCATCTCACACCTGTGACTCTATTCCATGGGAATAAGGTAGTTCCCTGTTACAGGGAGGCAGGGTCAATGACTCAGCCACATGAGGAGGAATGAATGGAGGAAATGGCATTTGGCCTTGGATGTCCAAACTAACAGACATCCCTTCCTACTAGCAACCACATAAACAGAATGGGGAAAAAAAGTGATAGGCCATGGCAGTGGCAAATCAGTTCCAACTCCTCTCTATGAACTCTTTCCATTCCATCTGATTGTAATATAGCTAACAAAGTCAAGGGCACATTACAAACATTACAGCTGCCATATGCTGGGTTTGCCTTCTTCCTTTTTCAGCTTTTCTTTGTTTTTGTCTCGTGAAGTTTTAATCTAACCCTGCAGGTCCTGATTTTTATTGATCGGTAAGCCTCTCTGGATTTAGAGTCAATTGTAAGTTCTCAATTAAATAAAAAAAATTAAGTAGGTGAACAATGCCAGGAAGTTGCACATGTTGCTAACTCACATCTTATTTCCTTAATTATTTGCTCATCTTTTAAAAACATAAGCCTGTTGAAGCCTATGGCATTTTACAGAGCCATGGAAGTCAACAAATATTTTCTATATTTAGCACTTACTATCTGAGTCAATGAATGGAGGGACAAGAAACAGGAACAGCTGTAACAGTGCTGCAGTAAATGCAATAGATCTTGAGGATGTGTTTATTGAGGACCAAGAGTGCCCTCGGGGGCAATATTTCAATCATACAGTCAAGACTGTTATTTTGACTGTTATTTTCTGACCCTCCCCTCCCATAGGCATCTCTGATGAGGACTAAGAGGAAAAATAGAATATTGGAGGGTTTTGAAGACGTTATGCCAGCATATGAACACAAAATAGGAACAAGAATCTATATTTTAAAATACCTGGAAAAAGTCCTTGCCTTCAAACTTTATGGACCAATAGCAAAGAATTCATTTAGAAACAAAGCAGCTTACAAGTAAAACTGGAGGAAACCCAAAATTTCAATAACTGAAAACAGCAACACTATTTATGTAAGATTTTCAGGAAAAAAATCATGTGAAATTATTGAAAAATAATTAAGCAAGAGAAGAGGAAGAAAAGTCATCTGTGAATAGAAGAGGCAAGTTAGATGGTTTTGTATTACATGATTTGGTTATCTGAAGTTTGGTCAAGACCTTACCTGAAAGGTCTCTCTCCTCCTAGTGGAGATGAAATGATACTCCAGCTCTTTCGGAAGTCATCTCGTTCAGTTTTCTTCTTCCTGAGAGGAGCTGGAATATAGGCAGTCTGGTTGCTTTTATTGGGGAGGTATTGGTTAAAAGGCACAACTGATTTGGGTTCACTGTAAGATGTCCGCCTTGCAGACATATCATCTTTCTTCACATCTGGCAGCTTTCGATGAGGCAGGTCAGACTCAGAATCGCTTCCTCTTCCTGTTTAAAAATGGTAAGTGAAGTTTGAAAATGAAATCTAATATATACTTCATAATCAAAATAATTTCAGTTATTTGTCCACAATGGAGTCATTCTTTCCTTTCCTGGTTCAAAAGACACAGTTTGCAGACTGAGAATATTAAATGCCTACAGAACCTCAAAACAGTCCTTAAATTCTACGGACAAAAGTATACAATTTCCAATATTAGCTGAGAATGGACCTTTAAATGGTTCATAAAACACATCCTGCTTTAGGATTCTCCATCATATTTCACAAAGTTATAATACATATGTGTGCTGCTCCCAAGATAGATTTTATTATAAACCATAAGATTTATTCAGATAAGAGTAATAGAGAAAAGCACAGCTATAACCTCTACTATCTTATTACAAGGACTTATTACAAGGACTGCAATGTTTTTGCAGTTCCAAGTAACCACTTTTGGCTCTTTTATAGTTAATATTTTAGATAAAAAGATAAAAAGGTAAAGGTTTCCCCTGTCCAGTTGTGTCTGACTCTAGGGGTAGTACTCATCTCTGTTTCCTTGCTGAAGAGCCAGCGTTGTCTGAAGACGCTTCTGTGGTCATGAGGTTGGCATGCCTATATGCCAAGGTTCATAGAACACTGTTACCTTCCCACCAATTTAGGTGATGCCTATTTATCTACATGTATTTTGCATGCTTTCATATTGCTAGGGTGGCAGGAGCTGGAACCAGTAATGGGGGCTCACCCTGTTATGTGGCACCTTGGTCTTGAACTTGGGCTGCCAACCTTCCAGCCAGCAAGCCCAGCATCTTAACTGCTTTAGCTCAGTTAAATAAAATCTTACACCAACTCCAATTATTGTCACCATTTACTTCTTAGTTTCTCAAGGTATGCTTGCCATGATCAACAAGATTCTCAGTGCTTTAATATACATTTATAAAAATGCAATAAAATCATCACAGCATAGACACAGTTATAGGAAATACAAGTATGCATTCTTTTGTTCCCAAAGAAACCCAAGTTTCTGAAGAAAAACTACAGAAAAGACTAAAAGCAATGTCCTTCTAGCTGATCTTATTGCTGAGGTTGTACAGCACTGGGGTAGAGCTTAAACCATTTGGTTTAAGCACCTATTGCCAACATTCACAAGCAATCAATTAATTATTTTAAGAATCCATATTACATAGCCCAATTTTTGCTCTCCTTTTTTTTAACGTGGCACCTGCATTCTGTACCATTTTCAAGGGTAGACCAACCTCCAGCTGTGAAGATTTTAGGGAATGGATCACTGAAGTTAATTTTTTCCAGTCCAGGGAGGGACAACACTGTCACTCCAGCCAAAATGTGTCACAGATCTTCCACACTGCTGAAGGTACCTATATGTCTAGCATCAGCTTGAATCAAGAATAGCCCCAAAGGAATGGGCACATTTCTCCAAGGGGAGTGTACTTTTACCCAAATAGGGCATTTCTCAAATTCTGAAACAGCACTTCTATTTATTTGGAATCAACTAGTTTATTGACACTCATTCAATCCATCATTGCCTTCAGGCAACTTTCACACTTCTGTCAGCCTTAAGTTATTGTAAATGGGAGACAGAATTGAGTGATCATCATATTCATGTCAATAACCTCCAAAACTGAAGGTCATCTCTCCTAGATGATGAACAATAGAGGTGATGGGATCCCAACAACACAAAAATGGACAATTTTGTGGTGTCAAATAAAATATTAGCATTATTCCCAGCCAAGATTTAGAATGGGGATCAAGGCAATTGATCTTCACCACCTTAATATGCTCACTAGTAAATGAAGATCAAGATATATAGCTAGTTTTAAAAATCCTCTAACCCCCTTCTTTCCTGGCAATGAACCTGTACTCTAACTCTGTGAGAACATTGCCTTCTTAGTTGTGAATTTTTGTACGGGACTTGACAGCAGGTAAAAAGAACTGAAGCCATAAAAATCAGTGCCATAGCACTGAATAGACATCCCCTACCCACATTGATAATGGCCTTACAAGTAGGAATGGAATTACTGTAACAGAATTCCCTAATTCCAATTCACTGTGCTGCTCCAACAAGATCCCATGATGAATAGCATCAGAAGACACTCAAATGATAACACAAGTAAGATAGTGCTTCCATCTCTCTCCCCTGGCAAACATCAGTCAGGAGAATCAAGGTTGATCTAGTCTGAAGCTTAATATAATAAGTCTATTAATATAAGTCTAAGTAATAGATTACTTTGCAAAATTTATATCAAAGTCCCCCTAACCCAGCATGTCAAGTAAGTGATGCTTCTAGAAGATCCCATAAAGTGATCATCATCTTAACATTATGTATCTCCTGTATCTTATTCTGTATTTAAAGATGAAAATTCCCTGTTAGGAGCCTCTGATGCAGATTTCATCTATGAAGTTAGCTGTTTGCTTTTTGAAAATCCATCAAAGCAGTGAAGAACTTGAGGCAAATCACTTATATTCAGTAAAAACAGATGAGATCATTAGGTATTATTAATATGTTGATACCATTACAGGCTTGACAAAAGGAACTCAGCCAAATCCCAATCACCATTATTTTCCTTACAATAGTGGGGGTGTTGCATACCAAGTTGGCCAGCTTCTCCTTTTTTGTTTCTAGGTGGCTAATTGAAACTGAAAGTGTAAGGGACACTGGAAATGCAAGATGGAAGAAAGACATTTGTGCAGAGGGAAACAGAGCAGAGAAAGGATTGGTGCCCCTCCCTTTACTGCTGTTTTTGCATGTTAAATGTGTTTCTTGCACAACATCATACTATATCTAAAAGATGCCTGCTTTCATGAATATAAGAAATGTTAGGAGATAACATTGTTATAGCAAGAACAAAGGATGAGAAAATTATTAAGAGAAGCAAAAAAAATTAAAATTTATTTAAAAAGAAGATATAATTATTTTAGCAATCAACTAACTATTTCACAAATCATGCATTTAATCCTTTGCCCTCAGGGCATCTCTTGAAGGAAAAAGAACAATCCAAGGAGTAAAGAAAGGAACACCTATAAAAAATCAATTTTATCAGTTTATAAATATAAAATAATGGTTTATGACTTGTTCTTACTGGCATTAAACAGTAGAAGTTAACCAGAAATTCAATAAATGCAACATTAAGTTTGGGCTAAGAAAAGTCTCATGCAGTTCTAAAGCTCACTGAAGACTTTGGACTTCCCCTCATGGGACTGCCGTGAAGATAAAAATCAAGCAGTCCCCTTATATGCCTCTGAAGACAAAATTAGATAATATATCTTCTTACAATGAAATGTTGTTACAAATCTATTAAAATCAGAGAGATTGAGCATGCATAATTTCGTGCTCAGTCATTAGTTTAAATACTGCACTTTAATTGCATTATTTTGAGAAAGTAAGACGAAGCATTTCTTTTCACAACCTTTCAACTATGGTCCTATTTAGCATTGAGAACAGAAGAGAAAGTTAAAATCACTCTCTTGAAGAAAAAATTACTATTATACTGCTATATTTTTGTTAGTAATATCCATTAGAAAGTATTTTTGCGAACAATTTTTAGATCTACATGCCAAACAAATCAAATCAAAGTTCTTTGCACTGTACACTAAGGGTGAATTGTTTACTATGCCAGAGATAGCATGGTAGCACTGTTTACTTCATTGGGGTACATCTTCCAAGCAACATTTCTTTTATCCCTGTGTTCTCATTAAATTCAGATCTCATTTTTTTGAACAAATGCCTGCCTCCTAACTCTTTAGATGGAAGAAACACCATCTCATAATTTAAGACATGGTGGTGCAACTATTCCCCCCACAGCTCATGGCTACGAGTGAGAGAAGACCTTAGCAACACTGTAAGCAAATCAACTCGAGCTATAAATCTTATTTCCTACAATCAAACTTTCCTCTAGCTTGTCAGGATTAGCAAGAGACATCAAGTTTCCCCAACTGAAGCCAGCTGTGGAAATTGCAGCATTTTACACCAAGGGGCCAAATGTCACCTGAAGAGGAGCCTCAGGGAACACAACTTACCATCACTACTTCCCCTCAGCACCACATCTGGAGATGGCGTTTGCTGGGAACGTGAGCCAAAGGAATCCAGACTATCAAAAGAATCATCTCTACCATGGCGAGGGGGAGAAAGAGAGTCACTGCGTTCAGAGTCCCAACAATCTACGTAGCCACTGTCACGGATACTACGCTTAGGGCTCTCAATGTCCTCCATGTCCTGATGAGGAATAGAAGTCTTTTTAGAAATGCACATCCTCCAATGTTTTAATCATGAATAGATCTAGCATATGCACACCTGATGCATGGTTGAAAGTAGTACAACAAAAGTATAGTTCCTCCTGATGTTCACCCATATTATTTTATGCTACCGTGGCCTCAGATCAAATTGATTCTCCTCATTATAATCATTTTTTTGCACCAAATAAGTTTTGTGAATTTCTGAAACACTACAGCTTGTTTAACCAGAAGCCACCAGGAAATAAAAGACAAATGTGCAGAACCTGTGCAAAAGATGTAATTTGACTTTCAATTCTTTTTAAAAGGTTTGTTTGTTTCTACCCTGTCCAGCACAAAAGATCTGAGGTTGAAAGTTGGTAACATAATTCAGAAGCAAGCATTTTTTTACATTATTTTTTAAATATTTGGACAAAATACTCCAACCCTAATCTTTTGGACTTCTACCCATTATCTCACTGTCTTTTGGACTTCTACTCCATTATCTTTTATCAGAAAAGTACCCTTTCTGATTACTCATAGTAGTTTGCTGTGAAAAGCAAAACAAAATTCATAGTTCACTGCACAAAACAGAAACAGAAACTTAATTTATTCAGATAGCTAAAGAAAAGAATTTAGAGAAGTAGATTTACACATCTGATAAAAAAAGTTGTGTTAATCTTCCACAGCAAGTTAAGTGAGGAATCTTGTAACACATTCCTCAAGCTAATGCATCAATTACAGCAAGAACATTTGCAAAACAGAACTCACTTTGATCAAATGCACATTTCTTAATACATCAAGGAGATAAAAATAAATAAGGCAACCTGAAACATGGCTAGTCCGTCATCCAGGTCCGCTTCATATGAGTTATTGTCCATATCGTACAAGGCATGGCATCTTGAGTTTAGGTTAGCAGGCAAAATATATCAAATGTCACTGAAGAGATTCCTTCAAACTAAGGTATTTAACCTGAGACACCAGTAAAGTGAATTTATTGTTATTGCTGTTTCTGACTTGATCGAAATAACGAAGCAATGTGTTTCAGTCTCCAACAGCTCCTTCTATGTTGAGTAATTCCAGTTCTGAAAGAGAGGATGTCTTTCTTCCTAAAGCAATTGGCCGTTTAAAAAAAAGAAAAAGCAAACTCTTTCCCTGATGCCTCTGAAGAATTTAGTCTTGCTCTTTGCTTGTTGCCAGCTCCTGGCTGTAGGAGATCTGAAAGCACTTGTAGCTGCCACACATGTTCGGAGCAATGAGAACAATGGATGTCTTTGACAGCCTCCCGATTATAAATTCTTTCCAGTGCAAGCTGCACATACTAAAACGCTGAGAGCTCCAGAAGAAGGAAAGGTCAGGAGAACCTCAGCCTTACTTTATTAGAAAGTGCCCCTTGTTTCAGCTAGGATCATATCATTGAAAGCCAGATGTTTAAAACTTTTTTTCCTCCTCTCTTCTTCTTCCTTTTTAATCCCAAAGTTAAGGACACACTAAAATGTAATTATCAAATATGCCTCTTGGAGGTCCGTTTAAAATCTGAAATGCTACTAATAGGAGGCAGCTTCATTCAACCAACAAATAAGAGCTCAGAAGTATGTCTGTGGGAATTTCTCTCTTGTCTAACAGTCATAATAGCCCAAGACTTCCTAAGGAAGTTCTCCAGTGACAAAGCTAGATTGCTTACTGCATTATGTGTGAACTAATTCCTAATATTAAGACAGAATGTGAGAAACCCAGCAGAGTAGGATTCAAAAAGGCCAAGATGGTAATCATGAATTGCAATGGATTTTTATAAAAAACAGGCAGAGCTTTGATCACATCGTTGTGGCCACAATGTTGACTTCTTTTCACCATACTCTGCTGACACCTGGGCATGAAATATACTAACCCAAAAGAAGTATTAGCTTTCCATATGACGTGTATGTTAAAGAAATGGAAGGTTCGAGCAAAACAAATATATATTGTACTATGTATATTTATGCAATATATATTTGTAAATAAATATTTCTCAGTATGCATTCTTAGGGGTAGAGATAATCCTCAATTTACAATCAGTTGCTTAACAATGGTTCAAAGTTACAATGGACTTTCCCAGTGCTACTTACAACCTGTTTTCAAGTTACCATAGTCAAGCTTTCCCCAAGGTCACATGATTGCATTTTGGATGCTTGGCAACCAGTTCACCTTTACAGCTGTTTGCAGTGTCCTATGGTCACCTGATTTGTGATGTTTGCAACCTCAGAGTTACAATATGTTAAACCATAGGTGTCCAACCTTGGCAACTTTAAGAGATGTGGACGACAACTCCCAGAAACTATGTTCACTGAGGAATTCTGGGAGTTGAAGTGCATACCTCTTAAAGTTGCCAAGGCTGGACGCACCTGCTTTAGACTATAATGTTATTCTCACTATTGACCAGACACATGAGAATGGATCATATACAATATTAACAGAAATGAAACAGCTGTCTCCCAGGGCATTTCAAGGCTGGGGAGAAACCCAGTATTTTCTCCTGGTAGCTCTAATGATTAGATCAAAGCTATTCCTTCTGTATGTCCAAAGCATCACAACCTACAATACCCCTTATAGCCACGATGGCAACAGCTATAAATAAAAGCTACCCACTTAAATTGAATGGAAGACCCAATGGTCCTCCATGGAGCCTCAGTCTGCTTACCAACCACGGCTGCAGAAACAGCAATTATGAGCAGTCTTTCCTCCAGGACAGAATTAATGAAATGAAATGAATTATTTTATTCTATATTTAGAAAGAGTCATATCGCCTTATGATAATCAGCAGAGAACACTGTTGCCCATTCTAATTATTTTTCTCTTAAGTCTTTTCTTCTGAAATTACTTAAAGCCTCAGCTAATTCAGGCACGTTCAGAAGCAGCTTAATGAACATATGACAAGCAATTTCTGATGATTTAGTTGCCAACCTGATCCATACTCATGTCCCCTTTTCTCTCCCTTTTTCCTTAGCCATGCAGCAAAAACTTGTTTGGTCTCTTGAAACCTTTACCTTCATTCCAAAAGGCACTTTTATTTTACATATTTATTAGATTTATACTTTGTGAACTGCCGAGAGTCTTCAGATTTCGGCAGCATAGAAATTTAATAAATAAATAAATAACTCCACCTAATTTGCTACAAATGACTCAGAGCAGCTTATATTAAAATAAATATTGCTTATTGATCCAGCCTCAAGACTCTCATTTATGTAAAGAAAGCTCTCCTGATTCAGCCTGAAAAGCTGAAGTACAGTGGAACCTTGGATTGCGAGCATAATTCGTTCCAAAAGAATGCTCTTCATCCAAAATGCTCTTATACCAAAGTGGATTTTTATCATAGGAAACAATGTAAAGTTGGATGATCCATTCCATGCATCCAAAAATATTCATAAGAAAATCATTTACATGGTATTTTATGTAGAAACGATTATTCCTAATATCTGAAACAAGTAACAATGATTAATACATTATATAAAATAAAAATAAAATTAATTAACCAGCACTTTAACTTTTACCAGAAGATTTTGAGCCAGGGGTCCCCAAGGGCCCGATCCAAGCCAGGCAAAGAATAACGACTGTGGTTCAGTTTGGGTGATGGTTCTTGATGGTTTACGGAAGAGGATTTCCACCTACCCTTGAGTTCTGTCCTCTCGTTTCTGTACAGTTCTTAGGAGGTTCATCTGGCCTTTCCTGGGAAGGGTGGCTGCTTTAGTGTTAATTTTGTCACTATAGTTCCGCTCGAGGCAGATTCTGGCAATCAGCTGCTGCTCGGCTGGTGCACTCTGGGCGGCCCTGCTTGATCAGGAGGATCCACTGCCATCGCTCAAGGGCAAAATGGCCTTTTTCCTTTTCTTTCGGTAATGCCTTTCCCTG
>JANHZU010006028.1:278373-288384 GCA_032468055.1 Acrochordus granulatus | reverse complement strand
AGGGAAAGTGAAGAAATCCCAGAATAGAGAGGAGGAAAGTGAGAGACTGGGAAAAGAAACAAAACCAATTCAATATGCAACTCTCCTCCAGAAAACCTGGCAATTAAAATTATAGAATGAAATGACTCTTAGAGGTTTTACTCCCTACCTGGCAATTTATGGAAATGTTACAGACAGACCATATAGTGTTATACACAACATCAAATGAAATTAATGATAGGAGGTGCTGCAACAGATGGGCAATAACTTACTCTTTGAGCCAATCAATATGCTGTCAAATTAGCCCAAGTGAGCTTTAAGAAATAAAATGGCTCTCTAGTCAAAGTAGTTGCATGGAAATGTTATTCACTTTTAAGAAGGCAAACTTTCTTAACCCTATGATGGGTGATGTTGAAGAAATTTCAATTCTTTTCTGTTTCAAATATTTAAAGAGGACACTGTATCCTTTTTATAGGCTGCTGCAAATTTAAAATAGGGTCTGGCAAAGACAGCAGAAATGTTATTAGCTATAGAAGTTGTAATCAGCAAGAGATAAGCGATAGCAATGAACAAAGGCAAGGACCTTAATGCACATATAACAGATTTTTTGATTTAATCTTTTGATTAAGTACTGTCAGGGTTTAAATGTAGTTATCAAAAATGATGAAATAATCATTTGTTTTCATTCTCATGACCTAATGAACATCATTCTGTCAGGAGTATCTGTCAGGAATAATCTCTGAGTTCTTAAAAGTTCCTGTTTGGATCACCAGCAATAGCATCTAGCTATCTTGTCTCCTGTCGAATTCTTGTTCAATTCTCTTTGATTTTTCAAATTTTCAGGGTCTTCTCTAATTAAGATTATGCCTTCACATTATGTATCTAAAATATCTAAGCTTTAGCTTCATTATTAGTGCCTCCAGTGAGCAATCTAGTTTTACTTCCTCGAGTACTGCATTTACCTAGAAGTGTAAAAATACAGGAATTCCTTGAATCTCAAGTGAAAGGCTATTCCAATGGTTGGGGTAGCTACTGAGGAGCATGCCTCAGAGACCCCATCAGAAGATAACTTTTAAGGGAGGGGATCTTGACTAATTTAGACAGAAGGCAGATCATAATCTTCACTGATATATCTCTATAGTTAGCAGAGGATGCTGATGATCAAAGTAAAACTAAACTTCAAGAAGAAACAAAAATTGTCCAGAAATCATATCTTCCTCCCATCTCCACTGAAATACAAATTAATTATTGTCGCTACTCTTTATCTACAAGGTTGTAGATGATTTTAGTGCTAAAATGGGAGAAAATAAAATGACATTCTACTTATATTCTAACTATATTAATTATTTCTGGAGCAGGCACTGTATCTCTTACTGCATGTTCAGAAGATGAGAAATGTAATTATGTAAATTTAATTTGGCCAAGTATTCTACAGTTTGAATTTATTGCCACATTATTCTTACTTTCTGTATTAACTCAATGACTGAGAACTTGACCAAAACAGAATTTCATTCCACCAAAACTGTAAACAGATGCATTGTTGAATGCTGAGGTATGCAGATGATATAGTGATTTTACTGCAAACACCAATAAGGCTGAAGTAGGCTCTCAAGTACTTGTAAGGAACAACATTAGCAAGTGAACTATGATAAGCCTAATATTATATATATTTTGTATAATTTTGTATCCTTAAATCAACTGCACTTAAATTGTTCACATCTCTGATAGAACCTTTATGGTACAAAATTAGACGTAGAGAATAAAACAATGGCAAGAGAAATTTTACAATCCAAGCTTTTAGGAAAAGTCCTTGAGGTAGCAAACTGTCTCAAATGCAACACTCTCTGCGGAAGGAAGATTCAATAAGAATCAAATCTACAGGTGATTAAAAATAATTATTGCCAGAAACTGAACTTCTGTTTATGATGCCTAACCACTGCGAGCACATTTTCAGGCTTCATGAATGTGGAGGTGGGAAAAAACGATTCACATCAGGCTCATTCTACAGATGCATCTGAGGATGGAATAAAACTGTGCCAAGACAGATGATAATTTATAATGATGTAGAATTGGACCATAAAGGAGTATCCTCAAATAAAATAAATGTAAATAGGATGTTCAAACCTCAAGTGGCAAGATATCTTCAGCATCTGTTAATGGTGAAGTATCATAGCAAAGTTACTGGGGAATGTTTTAAAATCCTTTCCTCAGTGGTTCTATTATAAAAGCTATTTCTCTTATAAACAGGATGTAAATAAAATGCTCGTTCATGCCATCCAGTAAGGATTTCTGCAACAGATTGTTATATCCTGTTATTTTTAAGAGAGTTAGGAAAAAATCCAAAGGAATGTAGAACTCTCTTTTGCATGGTAGTTTAAAACATACCACTTGCTCAGTTCTCCTCTCCTTTCCTATAGCCTTTCTCTTCCTCTCTGTGCAATGTCTTTTAGGACTTCTACTACTATGTGCTATATGTTATGGTATGTTCTGTAGCATGAGTGCAGCCATTCTTTCTAATCTTTGTTAAAGATACGTACAAGTTTTCATGAGACGAGCCTGTGTGGTATGCATGTGACTGGGAAATATCAGATACAAGGAGTGGGTGAAGAAGGAAGCAGTGAAAGATCAAGCAGAGGACTGTTTGTCAAAAGTTGACCACATACCAGAACAGAACAACTTGCTTATCATGGTGGAATGTATGTCTCCAATAACAATAAATGGAGAACTTATTGATAAGATAATGTATAAAGAAATGTGGACTGGCAGTGATCAACTTGAAGTGCAAGATGTCACTTGCTGGAGTGGGGGACGCCCCGAAGTTTGCTTCCCATCCAACTCTAATATAGACTGATCATCTATATTGAGAGTGTATGTGAGTATTATATGAGCGTGTAAATCTTGTTGAGCAACACACTTAATCTGTGATAATTATATGAGTATGTAGCTTTGTTAAATAGCACACTTAATCTTTAGTAACTGCTATATATAGTATATTATTTATATAATGTACTTATATAATTTATGTGATATCTATTATTTAGAATAAGCCATCTTTATTGCATAAGCAAATCCCTCTAATAAAGAATTGATACATTTAGGAATCTCCACTTGTGTTTAAGTGTTTGTCCAGGAGGATAACACTACTACTACATTATATGCTTTCTTGTAAGATATATCTCTATAGATAGAAACAACTAGAAACCAAGGAAAATTAGTCTTCTAATGTTACAAAATATCACAGTTCCAAAGATGAAACACACTTACTAACATATACATATAAGAATCTCAATAAAAACTAGATAAGCTTATCATGAATATGGAGGATCTTCTAATAAGTCTGTCACTTCTAGTTGTTGTCCCTAGGATGAATTTAATCTCAAGACTTTCAGTTTTTTTTCCATTGAGCTCTCTCTCAACATACTGTGATAAATTAATCTCAGCAAGCCACCATATCAAAAGGATTACCACCTTACTGCATTTCATCTGAGATGGATCTTTTCTTGATGGTGCTTAAAATTTCTAATTAGAATACTACCAACTTTTCTGTTAATTAGTTCAAAGAAAAACACAGAAATGCTCCGAAGAATAACATTCTTCTTCATTGGTTGAAGTTTATCACCAGCCACATTGTCAGCAACTTTTAAGTCATCAACTTTAAAACTGCACCATTAACTATGTATGTGAATTCAGCATAATTTGTCATTTGGTCATGGTCTATCTAATTATGTTCTATTACAGATGAATAATAGCATCTGTTAATAGTGAAGTATCCTCTTTCACTGCAGGACAGAGATGTTTTCCACAGTATAAATAACTTTAATATTTCTAGTAAGAAGTATCCAGTTTGATCCAAGTATGTGGTGATAGCAGAAGAGGGTGGTAGTGCCTGTAATGGTTGATCATGTAAAGGTGCATACAAGCAGCACAGTTTTTGATAAAGTTTTCTTAAATTCATCATTGAGCCAGTAAAATTAGCCTGATTCATACCATGCCTTGGTGCATCTCACGAGCAAGCTTTTAACAATATATACTCTTTAAATTCAAGTATAACAATCTATTTTCCCTATAATAAGAAATCATCATGAATAAAAAGTTCATAATTGATATTCTTAAATCATTCATGGTGGGTGAAATGTGTTGAAGAACACAATCATTAGATTGTAATCTCCAACCAAGATGTTGGCTGCAGGTGCAAAATTATGTTGGTTTTATGTTACAATGTGGCAAAATGATTGTTTTATGTATTGAAGTATGTACTATGCACACACACACAGTGTACTGTGCAAAAGTCTTAGGCCACCACCTGCTTTATTTTAGCGAAGTTTTAATGACCATCCATAATTATTTTTTGGTCTCTGAATTGATTCAAACAGAAAATACAGGAAATATGTACACAAAATTTAAACAGTTTTCAGAACAAAATGGTTTCTTCAGGAAAAAGCCAATATTAAATAGTCAGTACTAAACACTTATAGGGGCACAGTGGCTGAGCACTTAAGACACTGGGCTTGTCGGCTGGAAGATCAACAGCTTGGCAGTTCAAGACCCAAGCAACGCCACGTAATGGGGTGAGCTCTTCTTATTTGCTCCAGCTCCTGCCAATCTAGCAATTTGAAAACATGTAAAAATTTATAAGTAGGTAAACAGGTACCACCTTTGGTGGGAAGGTAACATCATTCTGTGAACCTTGGCAGATAGTCATGCCACTCACATGACCATGGAAGCATCTTCAGACAATGCTGGCTCCCTCGACTGTAAATTGGAGATGAGCACTGCCCCCTAGAGTCAGACACAAATGGCAGGGAAACCTTTATCTTACCTTTACTAAATACTTGCCACTTTAGCCTATGGAAGTTGTTTTTTCTATTTTTTCCTGTTTTTGAAAACTGAAAATTTCCTGTATTTTCTGATTGTATTCTAACAGACTGAGGCATAATTTTATATGCATATTATACCATTGCTAAAACAACAAATCTAATGATGGCCTAAGACTTTTGCACAGTACTATAATGTCTGTGATTTCTCGACAGCATAAACAGATATCCTCACAGATAAATGTTAAAATGTTTTATAGTTTATGCAATCCTAAAACTTCACGCTCAATCTAAGAATACTGCTTCAGAGAAGAAGGTGATTGGCTGTCATAAGCAATAGGCTTGTTTGATCTATCTTATTGAGTCTGTAGCAAGAGGGCACCAAGTCCCAAACAAGCGGCATTAGTCAGCACAAAAGTTGGAGCATTCAGATTATAATAAGATGAGCAGGTTTCCTTAACTATTATGTCTTTCAGCAAATGTAGAGTCTAATGCAGGCTAGTGCCAAGTAACTCTAATTGAAGCCTCAGTAGTTCTGAAATATCTGCATAACTGAGAACACATTTCAAAAGAACCACAGCTAGTTAGAAAATAATACAATTCTGGATTTTCAGGAATCGGGTCATGCAGAATAGCTTTAACTTTCTTTGGATCTAGCTTAATTCTTTCAACTTTCCCAATGTAAGAAACTCTTCAATACCAAATTGGCACTTGTTTTGTTCTTGGAAATTTTCAAAAACTGCTAGATTTTTGAAAGTTTCAAAAATTTTCAACAGTTGCTAGATAGATAATGATGTCAACCATTCACCACACAATACCAGGAATACTCCATAGAGTAATCATCAGGATATATGAGAGCCCAAATGGAGCTTAACAACCGCCACCACAGTGCATAATAAAGGTCATAAAATGGAGAGATTCTGGTGCCAATTTTATTTGCCAACCAACTTTTATGGCATCTCAATTAGCAAAAATCAGAGTATCATGCATAGAATTTAGAATTGAGAAAGCCTTTTGGATTAAAGGTGAAATGTCTTCAACTTGAGAAAAATCCAGTCCAGATGCCTGTTTTTTTAAACTTTGTTGCGATCACAAGTGGTGCTTTAATTTGTACATGTTTTCCGTCAATTGCTGACACTTTGGAAAATTTCACAGCCTCCAAAAGTCAGCTGTGATGTTAATCATTACTGTAGTTTGGGGAAGGATACAAATTCATCTGCAGTGCTTTTCACTGCTAATTGCTCACTTGTACTTACTGGGGAGCTCTGAGTGGACTGGTGGCCAATATGTGGATCTAATGCAGTGCAATAGATCGGACAAGTGGTGTGGCAACATGTAAAAATATTTGAAGTGCATATCATTCATCAAGTGCATTTGCCACACAAGCAGGTGATATTTACCTTCTTCTTGCCTGGATGTATTTAGAAGTCTCACATGCCATTTTCTTTTTCTTCCATGGTGAGTTGCAGTGTATTCCTCAGCATTGTACTGCCACAGCTGATCTTCCAGTCATAGAGTCAGCAGTGCAAGTTTTTTTTTCAGGAAATCGGTCAAAAATCTCTGGGTTTCTTCATCCATTACTCTGCTTGTTTTGCCGTTTGCTTTCAAAAAATAATCTTCCTCGCCAATTTCTGTTTCCTGCCTTTTTCACATTTTCTATATTTTTTTGTTTTTAGCCGGAATGTTAATGTTCACACAAGTATAAATGCAGCAGCTATACAACCATCTCCAAAAGACAAGACACATATGTTCCCATGTACTTGAATATGTATGGGAGTCTAAATCAGCCTTTACTGGTGAAGCCTGTCACAAAAATGGAATGGAGAAAGAAAATACTGATTCTGTTTCAAATTGGAGAAAAAGAGAATAACCATACCCTTTGCAGCATTTAAAATCCAATTCCACTACTTCAGTAGCTTTCTTTTAAATAAAAATAAATGCCTCAAATAGGCACGTGAAGGAGTGACTCGTGTTATGAGATGAGGCTTACCAGACATAAAGTTCAAAATTTGAATTGACTCATTTGTATGATGTAATATTCTATCTTAATCTTTGTTATTATCAGATAAGTCTGAATCTATCTTCATTTTGTCCATTGTCAAAGTAAGTATACTTCTAATGCGAAAATAACATGGCTAATGATCCTTCAATAAATGTATTTTTAGAAGAAATATTTCCTCAAAATGGCTGATTTTTACTCTACTAAGGACAAAAGATGGTAATTACTGTAACAGCCTAAGTTTAAATTCATTTAGAATATTGTAATTTTCTCATTGTTTACAAAAGGACACTTATAATTGAAAAATGATATAAAATGTAATCTTTGAGATAATTGACAGATGTATTTTTTTTCAAAGAAAACGGATTTTAGTTTAATCTTATTCTTTAGCAGATGTGTCCAAATTAATTCTAAGCTTTAAGAAGTTAAAATTCACAATCAACAGGGAATCACAACTCTGGCTTATAAATGATTGATAATTTATATTCTGAAAAAGCAATAAATAGCAATTTAAATAATTGTTTTTCTTAAACGGTATGTTTTTTGTATAGTTATAAAATTTGTATAGAGAAAATGTTGCTTTTGTTGATCAATGTAATGTTATCTTTGCAGTGCCCATGGGGAACTCCTGAAAACACTACAAAATCATGTTCCCTTACTGATGTCATGAGTGAACAGCTAGCTAAAGAGCTGCAATTGGAAGAAGAAAGAGCTGGTTTTCAAGAAGTAGTATCGTAAGTTGAATAACTTTCCATTTCTGTATGGTACTTATATATAGACAATCATTTAGAATATTAAATAAATACAGATCATATGACTATGAAAGTCTAATAGCAATTCATAGTATTTTAGGGGTTTTTTCCTCACATAGCAGAATGCTCACTGCTTTCCTCAATATTATAACTACAACTGTAAACATAACTTCTGTAACCTTGGAGAAGTTAAAAGTTGGTGAGATTACTACAACCTCATATGTTGCAAGAGTTTCTTGTAGTTCAAAGTATGCTTCCATACTTTGTTAAAAAAAGGTAAAAGTTTCCCCTGTCAGTCATTGACCAAAGACATTTCCATAGTCATGTGGCTGTGTCTATATGCTGAGGCACATGGAATGCTGTTACCTTCCCACCAATTTAAGTGGTCTGAATTTACCTACTTGCATTTTTACACGCTTCTGAACTGCTAGGTTGGCAGGAGTTGGAGCAAGTAACAGGAACTCATTCTGCTACATGGCAGCACTTAGGTCTCAAACTGCTGAGCTGCTGATCTTCTGGCCTACAAGCTCAGTATCTTAACTGCTCAGCCACTGCTCTCCCAACACTTTGAGGAAGTATTTATTCCAAGTAGAAGGAATGCAATCAAACGACTCTCTCACAGTTGCATGTTCTGTAGAAATCTGCTAGATTATGTGGGCCTTATTGGAGAAGAAACACGCCTTGGGCATTCATTCATTCATTCATCTGTAAAATACAGCAAGTCAGATAGAGAAGATGGCAATCTGACTCCTTTTAAATGTTTGTATTTATAATTCAAAAGTTTTTTAAAATGAGGAAGCAGCTTTTCTGCTCTCTAAACAAAACCCCCACACAGTGCAACACTATAATTTAATTGGGCATTTTCTTCAAAATAGTTTCAAGTAGACAACAAAATGCAAAAAGACAGACATGTGCTATTACAATTTATAATTTTCACTGCAGGAAACTCAGTTCTTTTACTATGCATTAAAAAAGGCTAGTAGAAAGGGCATAATTTTTCCATTCAGTGAATATTGCTTGTGCTATCTGATTCCTAAAGCTTGAAAATTCCTGCCCATCATTTATTTAATCTATTGATAGAGGCAAAGGCTTCAAAATGGCTCATTGTGGGAAAAAAATCTTATAAATATAATTGCTTCCTGTATTTTGGGGCAGTTTCACTGGATGTCTGTTGTGCAGCTCTTTGTAGTAGTCTAAATATCATTGATATTTCATGGGTATAGTAGTTTTTCTTCTGTACCAGTTGGGTTATGTCCATGCTATTTGAATGATTTGTATTCTTCACTCAGAGTTGCAAAAAATAGCTGTCCAATCCTTTGATTTTGTATTAATGGTTGCTATTAAACATTCATTTATTATTATCAGTCGGAATAACAAGTCTGACCCAGTGTGCCTCTCTTAACATTTTATTTTTGTCTATTAAATGTAGGATTATTGATAGACCACTTGTTAGTGGAGAGAATATTGATACTTCTAGTGATCTTATGCTGGCACAAATGCTGCAAATGGAATTTGATAGAGAATATGATGCCCAACTTCGGCGTGAAGAAAAAAAGTTCAATGGTGATAGCAAAGGTTACCTCACATTTCTCCTAACTCCTTTGTTAGAATAAAGTTTATTTATCATTATCATCTTAATTTTCAAAAAAACAGATGTATAATTTTTTTAAAAATTACATTTGTTTTTTCTTCTCAAGTGTCCATATCCTTTGAGAATTATCGAAAAGTGCATCCTTTTGAAGATAGTGACAGTTCAGAAGATGAGGTTGATTGGCAGGACACTCGTCATGATCCCTATAAAGCAGGTAATGTGTGAAGTATTTCCAGGTATTTCATGATTAACAAAGATGTTTATATTTGGAAAAGGTCTTATGTATGTTGTCTATTTGATAGATTAATACAAAGTAAGCAGTGAAATAGCCACTGTTTTGCATTATTAATATTAGAATATTTGATTAGTATACATTATACAGTGGAACTTTGGATTGTGAGCACCTTGGTTCACGAGATTTTCGCAAGACAAGCAAAATTTTTTATTAAAATTTAATTCAGTTAACGAGCAGCAACTCACAAGATGAGCACCATGTGATGATCTCACACAGGAAATCTCACAACGGAGCTGATGGTTCTTCTCCCTTGCTGCGTAAAAAGTGTAAATTAAGTGAAAGTTGTTCAAGAGAAGGAACTCCTGAGACTAAGATTCCAGATTCTCCTTCCAGGCAATCCCCCTCCCCCTCTCTCTCATCTCCCTCATGCCAGCCAGGACTCTTCTCAAAGCGTTGGAAGACTGACCCTCCATCTTCCCTGTCACTCACACACACTCAGCCCTCCCTTGTCCTGCCCTTCAAGTGTAGGAAGATCAACCCTCCATCTTCCCTGTCACGCACACATACACAACACACCATCCTCTTCGTACGGCACTATCCAGCCCATCCTCCTCCTGCCCATCTCTTCTCCCCTCTCATAG
>JANHZU010006028.1:236990-272023 GCA_032468055.1 Acrochordus granulatus | reverse complement strand
AGGTTGGCAGGAGCTAGAGCAAGTAATGGGAGCTCACCACCTTATGCAGCGCTGCTTGGGTCTTGAACTGCCAAGCTGCTGAACAACAAACCAAGCATTTTAACCATTTGGCCACTGTGCCCCCCGTTCATGTTTAAGGGAGGCTTAGAACTCAGTCTCCTGGTCTCTAGGCCAGCACCTTATAGCTCCTGGTAACTACTATAATAATATTCACTTATAATAATTTTTATTTGAATAAGTCAGTTATTGACTTTGGAAGTTTTTTGATCTATGATGTAATTAATTATCAGAAACATTCTAGCATTCCCATTCTGTAGATTACAAGCATGTTAGCAAAGATGGTTGATTAAGCATGGCCCAGGGTGAAGATGGCCATAGATTGCCTACAAACCTCTTGCATATTGAGGAGTGTAATTTTGGTCCAGGCAATTATATGGGTCTGAAAAAGGTCAGTTTATTTTTTTTTAGGAAAGAATTTCAAAGAAAAAAGAAAGGTATGCATTAAATGAAGTTGCAGCAAGAAATAAAACTGGAGAGACTATAGATAAGTGAACAGCATTCCAGAGAATTATATATGAAGAGTAATATATAATTACTCTTAATAATATAGTTATTAAGAATTGGCTGATAAACGACATACTTTCATAATACATTTATCTTGTAGAAGCCAAGAATTTAATAGAAATAATGGATTCTTTAAAATATTACAGGAAAGTTTGCAAAGAATGTTGATGTAACAATTTATGTAAATATTTATCTTTATAAGAGTACAGTCTAATTAAGGGGAAAAGTCTGTCTTCTGAAAGTCCAGTGATGGAAAACAGCGGGAAAAGTCTATTGCCTTCACATCTTAACTACAGAAGCATCCAGTTTGATTACTAGGAGAAATCAGAATGCTTGTACTACATGGAACTCAGCTGCGGATACTTGCTAAAACTAGAAACTCATTCAGGATCTTGATAGTTTTTCAAAAATTGGAAGCATCTAATAATCAAATCAAATCTGCCTGTACACGTAGTGACATAATATAGTGTTACGTTAAGTGATAAAAGATACTGCCTTTTTCTCTATGTGTAAACTTGCTACAGGCAGAAACTACAGTATAATCCTAGTCTATGGCAGACAAAATATTATGTCAAATATGCAGTTTCACCAGTGTTTTACATACAAACAACTAAGGGTCATTTATAAGCATTTCAGGGTCTTTCCTGGGCCATATCATCCAGAGGTGTCCGTCTTTAATCTTAGTATCCATATCTGTTTCAAGATATTACTATGATATAAAACAACATTCCAACTTAAAGCTATTTGTCCTGGGGTCTTCTGATACCAGTACACCTATTAATTCTCGATCCCTGTATTAGAAAATAATTCAGTTTAGTTATACCCTGAACATATTGCAGAAGTAGCACCTGAGGAGACTGAGGGCTACTCTTCCACCTATGCAATGTGCATCAGGGAAAACCATTTCTAGAGAATGATTAGAATCAAATCCCATGAAATAATATGTCACTTTCTGATCTGATTGCTTCAAGGTTTAAATTCTTCAGAATTCTGTTCTGGGAACATTTTATCCACCACCCACAAACAATATTATTTTAATTGGATTTGATGGCACTTTTATTTCAAAAATTCTGAATAAGTGTACATATTCTATTTATAAATAACCTTCATGTTAAATTTCCTGTGTAAAAAAATAGAAAGAATCTAACTATTGAATCTACCGTACAGTACTGTCAATTAAAACAAGATTATTTTTCATAGCACAGAAGATTAAAAACCTACTAATCGGAACTTTGGCTACTTAAATTGCATAAATGCAGATATATAACATGAATGAATCATATAAACTTGTTTTAAATATATCAGTGTCTAACTAGGGCCAGTTCAGAATCTGATCTGAAGCCCAGCATTCCTGAAAAGTTGATATTTGTGAAGTGCTTTTTTTTCTGGTTGCATGTTGGTTCCTCTGAAACCAGAGGGGGGGTGGATTAACTTTTTCTTTCTTTGTCTTTATTTATTTGCGATGCTACAACTCTGCAGAGGTTAGGAGCATTTCTTTTGCCCCAAAGAGAAACCCTTGTCTCTCTCTGCCTCCTGGTACTGAACTTTAGCAATTTATTCCTGATGTCTGCCCAAAGGAATTACTGATAATGTATCTCCAGTCCTGTAGCTGTTGGGAAGTGGCTGAGAAAAGAGACTGGTTATGACTTTGTTGAGAAGCTACTTACTTACAACTTGCAATAGGAGTAAAATATATGAGGGGTAGCAAATATTTTTATGGGGAATGTTGGAGAGAGGAATCTGTGGTAGTTCAAACAGCAGGGCACTGTTTTAATCACTTTTTGCACTCTGTTTCTATTAAGTTGTAGATGAGCATAGGACAGATTTCCTGCTTTCAGCATCTCAAGGGTAGCAGAAATCCCATGTTTTGAAAAGAGAGGGGAGTCAAAACAATGGCGGTGTAAAAGAGCTCTTCAGATTCCTCAACTATTCTTAAAAATACAGTTAGTTATAAGCAGCCTGAAGAACCCACCTTTCCCTTAATACAAATCTGTTTCTCATTCATTTCTCAGTTCTTTTGCTTGCACTACTGTAGGAACAAAGGGGCTTTAATGCCACAGTTTGAAGAGAAAATAAACCAATAACATGACTGGAAGAAGATACACCTTGTCTGTAATCATATATTTATTGTCAATCTTCCTGTATTTCTAAAAGCTGATACTTGGAAATAATGCTATAAAATTTAGAAACTCCCACAGACATAAAGCAATGTAGGAATTAGGAATGATTAATATTTATTTTATGAAAGCAATATATAGAAAGTTAAATATTTTCATAAAGTATGCTAGCAGAAAGATAAGATCAGTATTCATACTAATTGAAACACTATTTGCTTTGCAAACAGAACTTTTTACTAATTGACATAAATTTAGGCAGATTCCTTTTCAGTCCAAAGCTTAAAGGATTTCTGAGAGTAAATTTCTATAAAAGCAGCATTCCATTCTCTTTTTTTAAAAAAAATGGGTCAAGATTCTTATCATGATACAATGATATTGTCCAATTAGTGATAATTTCTATAGGCCTAATTTATTTTATTGTTAGATCCATATTCTATGTTTTGCTCAGAAGCCCAAAGCAGTTTACAAGGGGCTCTCCCTTCCCTTTTATCTCCATCACTGCAATCTTGTGAGGTATATTCACCAACGACACTCAGTGAGTTTCCATAGCTGAGAATGGACTTGACCTTATGTTTCCCCAATTCCAGAGCAACTGTTTAGCCCTGATACGACACTGATTCTCCTAGAGCTTTGTTCCAGATGACGTTAGATAAAAAGTAATAAGCAAACACAGTCCCAAGAAGCAGAAATGAGGATGAGAATAAAGACAATACTTAAATGGAATATGAAGGTGTGACACACAGACACACCATTGAGAATAGATGCACACAGGGGAAAATCTGATGACCATCAACACTGATGTGGACTTGCAAAGAATGAGAAACCACAGAGAACCTGTTCTGAAACCCAGGTGAGCCAGTTTAATAAGCTGGCTTAGAGACCAAGCAGGGTCAGGAGAATTAGCCAAGGATCACCTCCATGAAGTCACAAGTCCCTGCTGGCATTTACAATTAGAGACACATTCACAGGTATGTCACCTAAGCAGGAGGGTGCATCTGTTGATATATATTATATTAGCCTTTTCCCTTTCACAATATGTTTTTTTCAAATAGAATATCCAGTGAATCACCTGATATAGCATCTGACTGGAAAAATGGGGAATGCTATTTGTTAGAAGATAGGTTCTCCAAACCTCTTTAAGAGGTTAGACACAGATGAAGTGAACACTGACAACATCTGATGCTGCTTTTTAAATAAATAATGGTTCCTCATAGACTATAACTTGGTTCTAAATTTCTTAGGTTGGAAAGACATTATAGTGAACTGAATCCTTCATTATTTCCTAAATATCAAGGTCTTAGAATGATAATATCATTCTTTCATGTGGCTAGTCAACACTCATCTGGCACTGATTAAGGGATTAACTCTGTATTAGTCCTCTTCCGTTTCAATATAATTAGCAAGCTTGGTTATTGTTGCTCCTCAATTATAGCCTGGACTTCTGTATAATTTAAAATTATAGCTGCATGGAAAATACATGTTTCTTATCAAGAATTCCTTCTAGCCAGATGTTTGTTTTAATCTGAATTCACATAGTATGGCAGCTATTCATTAGCTAATTATGTATAAACTGTATATGAGAAGTTCATTCACTGTAGTGACTGGCCAGAATTTTAAGATGTTAATAATGCAGTCTTGCAATAGGACCAAGATTTGGAGCAAGGAAGTCTGATCCTTGTGATTGTACAGGAAATCTGGAAACAATCATCCTGCAGTGTTAATCTGGTAGATTCTATCCTAATCCACTCTCTTCTTATTCATTAGATATCCCCTTCTTTTTTACAGACATGGACAACTGCATTTACAAAATTTGCCCATAGCTGTAGGGCATACATTTTACATGTAGAAGATCCTAGTTTGACTTATACAATGGCAGAAAAATCTATGCCTAAAAGCTAAGATATCAGTTGAGGAAGTTGAGGAAAGGATTCAATATAAGCAACTTCCAATTTTCTAAAAGTTGCAATATTTTGAATTATCTGGTAAGTCTTTTCTTAGCCAAGCTCTCAGTTTTAGAAACTGTTTATTCCCTTTCATTTCTGTATTATTTCCCCCATATGCTTATATAAATTATCTAAAAAGATAAGCATGTCACTAATCTGTGGACAAACCTCTTATTTCCCTAAACATAGGAAAATGAATTAAATGTCTCTATTTAGATGAATGGCAATTTTTTTTTATTTTGGATCTATTTATATCACATTTTCCCCAAACTCTCCCTGCTAAGAAACAACTCCTGTAATCTTTTTGTTTGGAAATAACTCAATTTACTTTCTGGGGAGAGGGAGATGACTTTCAGAATATGAAGCACTGGAGCACAGGATTTGAAGAAGGCTAAGGAGGTTAGAAGAGATTGTAGTGACAAGATTTTGTTCGTAAGACTTTTTGGGAATGTGTCATCCCATTAAGAGAAAGAAGAGCAATGACACGTTATTTCTGTCTTTGCTCAACCATTCTAACTTCAGGGAGCAAAGAAAATGGCACACAGATTCTTCAATACTATATATGCTCCTTCCAAAAACTAATCTTGTTTTAACAGGTATTCCCATCTGCTTTCAAAATTCTGTTTTTCCAGGAACTAAATTACACAATTGCTTAATTTTTTGCAAATTAATTGAAATAAGTAATTTTGTCTCATATTTTAAAGCATGTCGGTATATTGGACAGGTCATTTGAATGATACAAATAGCTGATGACTAACTTCCTGTGAAATAGGGTCAGATGGCTCTTAGGGCAGGGCAGGGCCATGGGAAGGAATGGATTTAGGAAATGGGAATTGTTGCAGGCAGGTGGGGTAGAGCAAATGGAAGGGAGGTGCTGGGGCATCTTACTGGTTGGTCTGAATGAGGTTAATTTTCAAGTGCAATGTGATGGGCTATGTTGAAAGTTGCTTCCAGTTCATGCCCTTGCCTGAAGCAAAGATAAGCTGTGGAAGCTACTCACCTGATAATTGTTGCACTGATGGCTGGTCATGTGTGCTTAACAATTGTGCCTGAATAGTTTCTACTACTCTCTTAAAGCGACGGCTTGGACCTATGAAAAGAGATGTTACATTGTAAGATAAGGCAGAATATAATATATTGTTGAGTGTTGGCGAAGAGGTAGAAAAAGCCTATTTCTTCTTTAATGTTTACACTCAGATTCTAGTCTTTCCTTTCTGAAGTCTTTCTTCACAGTTCTGGTCACTGTATTATCCATTTCCTTACCAAGATTTGATTGTTCTCAAACCATTGTATAGACATGATTTACTATCAGTGCATTCGAACTGTATCCTTCTAGCTTTAGCTTTCTTACCATGTTAGTCCCTGCCTCTTTATTCAATAATTTTATCTTATTTTCCTTTTTTAATTTTTGTTTCCAAGAATCCTGTATCTCACTTATTTTTTTCATATAACATCTCATTGTTCTTTGAGATCTTTTCTCTCTCACTCTTTAGTCCAGTTAGAAAAATGACTGGTTCTCTAGGTGTTGTACCTTGGGTGGTATCAATACACTATAAAAGCTAATGATTGATGACTGATGTAATAAAGTTATGTATCATTTCATTTTACTAGGGCTTCCATTTTCCTTTCTTAATCTTAGCTGGTTTGTCTGCAGGTTCCTTCACATTTTTGTCTTCCACATGGATGGTATTGGTTCATTCTGGGGAGATTTTCTCACTAACATAAGCCAAGTTGTACTTAAAGAACAAACTTATGTTTTAATGAGAGCTAGCATAATTTATGAGCATGAAACTAAGCAGACAATACTAATCATTATTGTAAGTATTGGGAGGGAAACAAGTAATAGGATAATTTTTAAGTAAATGCTTTAGAGTCTAAGTAGAAAACACCTGATACTATCCTACTTCAACTATGTATTAAGGCCTGCGAAGTGCTTAATACACCAAATTCCTAAAATTTTAGGTAGGCAGCAAAACACTTCTACTGAGTGCTACTATGGTCACATTCAACTCTATAATACTAGCATTCACAAAGCAGTATCATGGAGTTCCAGGACATTTAAATTAATGCTTTAGCATTAATGAAAAACAACAGCTTTATTATTTTTTAACAAGGTATATCTATCAATTTGATGCTTTGGGGAAATACTTCAGCAAAATTTCTATGACTGATACATTAAGATGTCAATCGTAGAAATTATATTTATTTCCATGTATTCATAAGATAATCCATACATTGGGAAATGGAAGCAATCATATATTTCTAACACTCAGCAGTATATTATGTGAATATTTGTGCATATTGTGTTGAAGAAACTAGCTATATTTGGAACAGATCCTGCTACATATCTATGTTCTCCATACAAACTCAGAAAACAAGTTTGAGGCAGTTATTTATTATTTTAAATAAATGCAATTTATTTATTTATCAGTTACCTGATAAAAGTGTAAAAGTGACGGAGTAGATCCCATTTTCTTTCTGGGCCTCCCCACCTTCTGTGTATGTAATGTCTACCTGGAACTTCACCGGCTTTTGGAAGACAGCAGGGCCTCCTGTGGACTTGTACTCTGCACGGAAGCTTGTTTGGGAGATGACACTATGACTGAGACTGGGAATCTAGATCAAATGAAATGATAATTGAAAAACAAATCCTGCTAGTACTGTAGGATTATCTGTTGAAATCTATGTTCCCCTTACAATTTGAAAGGGACAGTTGAACATTTTTCAGTTAAATCTCTTGTAATTAGTAATTGGTGAATCTAATTTACTTTTTCGTCATTTTAGAATCAGCTAGATTTGCCACCTATTTTGATATCTAATATTGAAAAGAAAACCTATGCAAGCTATAGAGATCACGAATATTTAAAAAAAATTGCTTTCTTTTCTCTAGAACTTGACTGAAATCACACATCATTTTCCATTTAAAAGCTTTTGGAAGATTTTAGGCACTGGTAAAAAATTACTGACTGGATCCAAAGCTAATGCTTACCCATCCCCAAAAGACTTTAAGCAAATGTAAGAATAATGCAGGGGGAATACCTCCCTAGCTTGCTCACACTAGTAGAATCCTTTTTTATGGTAAAATCCCAAGGTCAGGATAACTCTTCCGTTTGTATAAAATTAAATTTGACACAAAAATAATGTTTATTCTGTCCTAAATGGCCAGCAAGGGATGCTTCTGCAGTAAAGTCTGGATATTATATACCAAGTAATCTATAAATTCAGAATTTACAGAATCCATAGATTCAGAATAGATTCAAAATGTACATAAAATCTAGATGATAGACTGGGAACCTATAACAGTAGAATGATGAAAAATAAGTTTCTCACCAAATATTGATGAATGAATATTCCAGTATTTCTCATATTTAGTTACGCTAGCTGAAATTCTTGGGATTTATATTGCAATAATTTCTGAAGGGCCACACCATCCAAAATTTAGATCAGAAATGCAAAATGTGCAGCCTAAAGATCGATCGATGCTACTTTCCAACAACTTCCACTATCTGCTTTTTTTTGGTTTTCTGCTGCCTCCTTCTGATTCTTCTCTTGTCCTCTTGATCTGCTCACTCACTCTGCTTCCGCCCATTTACCTCAAAGCATTTTTCCTCAATTCTGCTTCTATGTCCCCAACAGCTTTGTCTTATTTTGGAACATTCTGAAGCATTTTTCTTATCAGCAGATTAAGCTATGACACAGTTTCAGTGTTGCATCAACTTTAAGTGACCAAAAAAAAAAAAGAACAAAAATCCTGTAGTTTTTTTAAATGTTGCTAGTACAAAAGCAGAAGGAAAATAAAAGTCAAATAATTAAAACAATAAAATATAAAAATAATTATCTAAACCTTTGAACTGTGCAAAGCCTGCCTCTCATTAACATTATAACCCTGCTTTAGATAGTATCCTATCAAAATTATACCTGATTGATATTCTACCAATGCTTCTAAAGTTTGTTACCTTAGCACCCCACCATTTCCCAAGGAATCATAGGCAGCATTCAGTTTCTTTCCCCTATTTAAGTCCCATATTATTGCTGTAAGATATAGACAGTGACTATATCCCAAATTGTTCAGTAAACTTCACAGATGAAATTGGATTTGAAGCTGGAACACCTTGGGCCTATTTTCACCATCCAATTGTTATGCAACATTCAAATTGCCTCCTAATCCTTTCTAATTTATATACAGTTTAACTATATTGCCCAATATGATTGGCAAAGTGCTGTTGAAACTTCCCAGATGATTCTCCCCCACCTTAATCCTTTGTTTTAAAATGGCTTGTTTCTTCCATTTCTGGTCCTTCACTGTTCCCTAGTATGAACAGAGCATTCCTGAGTCAGGTCTTAATTAGCCAATTTTTGTTCCTTCTGGGATGTAATAATTACTGGTTTCTTCTTTTCAGTCATAAAGGTGAAAGTTTCTCCTGCCAGTTGTGGCTGACTGTAGTGGGTGGTACTCATCTCGGTTTCCTAGCGAAAGAGTCAGCATTCATCTGAAGATGCCTCCGTGGTGACGTGGCCAGCATGACTATACACCAAGGTGCACGGACGCTGTTACCTTTCCCACCGAAGGTGGTACCTATTTATCTA
Source organism: Acrochordus granulatus (assembly GCA_032468055.1). Taxonomy (NCBI): domain Eukaryota; kingdom Metazoa; phylum Chordata; class Lepidosauria; order Squamata; family Acrochordidae; genus Acrochordus; species Acrochordus granulatus. The sequence continues at coordinate 262,812 of JANHZU010006028.1, read as the reverse complement.
CTTGCATTTTTACATGCTTTCAAACTACTAGGCTAGCAGGAGCTGGGGTAGACAACAGGAGCTCACCCTGTTGCAGGGCAGGGCTGGGGTCTTGAACTCAGGCTGCCGACCTTTCAGCTGACAAGCCCAACATCTTAACCATTGCACCACTGTGCTCTCTTTTATCTCTTTTCAGTCATAGCAAATTATAATTTTAATTATTATAATTGAACAAATTTGATCACAAGATTTCTTTTGAATATACATGGGCAAAAAAAGAAAAGTAGCTGTAAGAAAGAAATACGTAATTAATTATCATAAGAAAATAGGAACTATATTCATATTTCAATTATGAAATATGTGGATATGGAAACAAGAAGGAACTAATTAAAAGTAAAGAAGCTAAACAAGCTGCAACTTTTTTAAAAAAGGAGAGGCAGGAAAGTAACTAAACAATATCACAGTTGCAGATGAAAGCAGGATCTTGATTTAGTGAAATTATGTCATGTTTGCAGGGTTCTCATGCTAGATTTTCTAAGGAACAGAGTGTTTTATTACATGCCATAGTGTTTTATTACATGCCAAAAGTAGGCCACTTTTTAAATTTCATATGGCATCATCTGGTGTCCTTGTTTGGGTTCCGAAATGAAGTGGTTGGGTTGCATACATCCAAGACTATAGCCTAGATTGAGAAATAATAATGATAATTATTATAAGAGTGGTGCAGAGGATTAGTGCCGCCAGATATGTCGTCCAGAAATGGCCGGCACTCTGGCAGGTTCGATCTGCAAGCTCTGCATGACGAAGTGAGCGCCCATCACTTGCCTCAGCTCCTGCCTAACCAGCAGTTCGAAAGCACGTGAAAATGCAAATAGATTAATGGGGACCTTCTTCGGAGGGAAAAATTGCTGGTCAGCAAATCGACAGAGGAGCAACTCGGCGCGACGGAACACCTAAGTGGGCGAGAAAAACTATCCCATCCTGGAGGCGGAGCAGGAGGATGCCCCGGAAATGAACATCACCAACCAGCCAAGGGGGGCAGGGTAAAATAAAGAAAAATGTATTATCACTAACCTATGTAAGCCGCCAAGAGTCTTCGGAAATTGGTGGTATAGCAATATGATTATTAAATCAATCAATAAATAAATCATAAAATAATCCCAGAATAAGGCAATGACCAACCAATTCCAGATTATTGTCAAGAAAAGTACACAGATGTATCCACAACAGACAAACTAGACTTGATAAAGACTTTACCTTTATTGTGGAAAAGTTGGTCATTTGAGACTGACAGACCACATCCTGGTTTGGATGCTTATCCATCCAAATGAATGGTGTGTTTGCTTTTCATTTAAATACTTACCGATAGAAATGCATGTACTATATCAGCCTTGATAGAACTCAATGGTTTGTCCTTAATAACCACGAAGATCTGTTCTTCTTTCTCTAGGTTGATAAAATTACCAAACCAGGATTTTTTGGCAAGTCTGAACAAACATGTGATGAGAAAGAGGAAGAAAAAACAGAAAAGACAAAAGTTAGAGATAACACAGAATTGTACTAAACAGCACAGATATACATTTTTTAGCCATCTACCCATGACATAGTTTTAATTTCATCTAGCAATGAGTCAGGTTAAGTTTTTCTTCAAAATAATACAATTAAAGTAGCATTTCTCCACTTTGTTGTGACACAATCCAAGGATGGCCTTAAGGCAAATACAGTCTATTTCACTTTGCCACCTTCTACTTTGGAGGGACATCAGATGTCTACAGTGACTAGAAATATACTGTAGGTATCATAGACAAGACAGTTACTGAAAATGGAGATGATGTAATTTTCATACAACTTAAGTTAGAATTAATTCCAGAGGCCCTGGGACTACCCTCATTATCTAGTATGATGTCATGTACGCTATGGGACAAAAGCATATACAGTCAGAAAAGGAAGGCTGGGTATTGTTTGTGTAAATCTAGTAGTGCAAATCAGCAGTAGAAATGGCTGTGAAAAAGCTTTATAAGAAAGGAAAAGGAGATGATTAAAGAAAAAACAACAACAACACTGGTTTAGGGCTATTATTTAGAGGCCTGCCCATGCATCTTGCTTATCCATGGGCTCTCTTACAGGTATGTTTTTTCATCCTCTGCAATCCCAAAACTCTGAGAGCACAAAACATGAATAAAAGTCTGTGGATTAGTTATCATTGTAATGCATGCTTGAGGTTAATATTTGTACTATACTTTTATACACAAAAGGAAAACTAGTTTATTTTGAGGGTTGTAAAAGGGAAGACACATTATAAAAAATAGTAGGCATTCATCTCTCACTCTTACCCTGTCCAACCAAACAATTACAGTTTGGCAAATCTCTCCCTCTTTCTCTATAATAGTGGACTGAGATGGAAGAATTGTTTAAAAATTCATCAGCAACTGTAGCTAGCCACAACCAAAAATGACAATGGGGAACAGTAAAGAAAAAGGGCTACTTATTTAAGAAGGTTATTAAGAAACTTGGAGTAAAGCATGGAGGGACATTACATACTGATTTGACCATGTCTTTCTGAAATATATTTTTTGATTCAATATAATCAAAGCATATTAAGAAATTTTGCTGAATCTATTTGTCTATTTCCCCTACATTAAATCAGTGTTGACTCTTAGAAACCATGTAAATGGTATTTTTTTCCAGAACATCTGTGTATTTTGTGAACTGAACACCACTTATCATTAACTCCTATAGGCTTCTACCAATCTTAAGATCCCTTATATATTACTATCTCCAACAGAAATGCATCCCCAGTATACTGCATGCTTTTACACTGCAGATTCATGGGCTATATATCAGATTTATATTAGTAATGGTTATGTGCACATACCAGGTAAAATTCCTTGTGTGTCTAACCATGCTTGGCCAATAAAGTATATGAATCTGAATATTACGTATATGTATGCTACACATTTTAACAAATTAATATTTATTTCTCCTCTAGTGTATATGCACTTTCCCATCCAATAAGAGGTATCTTCTTCATAATGTTTTAACTGTTCAGATTCTGTTTCTATTAGGGAGAATAGAGTGCTACAAAAAATACCATTGAAAGGATATGATTCACTATTCATTGAGACATAATAATATTGCAAAGGATGCATTTATGTATCTGTAACAAAATAAACCAGTTGCACTGGAGAATAAAAGGAATAAAAAGATAGACTGTTGATAGGATTATATGATCCAGAATAAAGATGATAACAATTTACATTTCCATGATATTATATAGCCTGGAGCTGTTTACAGTGAAGAGTATTTTTAAATAATGCACAAAACAGAACAGCTAAAGAATATATTTTAAATCCATAAGATAATGTAGCAGATAATGTGATGAAAAAAGAGCTCATTTCTATGATTTACAGTCACTGTTTGTTTGTTTTTATAAAGAATAAACATTAGAAAATTAATGCTTGTAAAAATAATTTAATTAATTATATGAATTTAATGCTTATAAAAGCATTAATGTTGCATCACATTAAAAAAGCAACAGCCAGCTTCAGAAATTTGATGAACAGTTTGCTCCAGATGTTGAAATTAACTATGAAGGGTCAAGATGAGATGACCATTCATGTACAGGGTCCCCTTCAGAAAAATAATTCAGAATATTGAAACATTACTAACGATGATCAAGATCACTGAGGTCTGGTGTAAAGATGTTATTTGACTCAGACGTTGTAGTTTATTGGTCAGGAATCATTTCAATAGACGGGCAATGGTAGAAGCTAGGGGAGAGGCAAGATGGAAGTGTAGCTATTATGATCAAAGTCTTGTCCATTATGGACATGCAACAGCATTGTATCCATGCCACAGAGGTCTGCTATGGCTGGAGACTGAAGGGGCAAGTTTTGTCCTACATTTTCAGTAGATGTCGGTTTATTAAAGCTTATATCTCTTTTTGTTCCTAAATTTTTATTAATTTAAATTTTCTTATTCAATACTTTCTTTTCTATTACTTGTGTTTTTTTCATGTTTTGTCTTTTAGCTCTTTAAACATTTGTGATATGTATATCTTTAAAAAAACATACAGCAATACTGATTTTTCTAGGTGCCATCTTTAGTTGTTCTTGCATGTGAAAGGCCTTAGATATCTAGCTAAGAAGTAACAAGCACTTAAAAATCTGATTCTTTCTGACATGAAACTCGCATCCATTCAGATAAAAAAGATCTGAGAAGAGTTGGTTAAATAGGAAGTAATTAGAATTTAAATCTGTTAAGATTGTAGTAAGTTTGATTAACAATTATTTAACCATAATCAGATAAACCAATTTTATTTTTTCCTTCTTCCTCCCAACCATCCATAAGTCCCAGAAAATAAAAACTTGACTCCTGTTTTTTTAGTATCTTTTCTTCTTCTCTCAAAATTCTAAACACCTTCAAGTCCACTTGTAGTTTTCATGAAGTAACTCCAATAAACCTCTTGAAAGGGTAATCCACAATATGTTTTTAAATGTTTGAATAATTATCCAATTGCATTTGTAAATCCACTGAATTCACCTCAGTTGGATTCATCTTCACTAGTAACTTCTGATTCCAATAAAGAGTTAAAAAGTTCAAGCAGTTCACAGTCCCATCAATCAAATATTTTCTTTAAAGTAGCCATCTTATGATCTGCTAATCAAGCAATTGATGTATAAACTAACCAGCTTTCCCACATAAGAGTTCTTTCTATTAATTCTTTCAAAAATAAATTTCTTTCCATTTTAATCTCTTTAGTTCTCTACAAGCAAAGATCAGTAAAATTCAAAGACTTTTCTAAATATTATAATCCCAGAAATAACAAAGAGAAACACGTATCTGTATATGAAGAAAGCTTCCCTCCAACTGAAATTATAATCCAAAAAGTGCATTAGAAATGAGGAGAGTTGGTTCCAGTACCCATAAATTTAGGCTATGATACAGTTGTGAACCTGATGGAAGACCTTGCTTCCCTGTCCCTCAACTCACCAGCCAACTGGTTGGAGAAACAACAGTATGGAAGAAAGATGGGTTGGTATCAAGTTTCCTCCTTAAATGTGGTGGAAGAAAATGGCCTCAAGTAATTAGGCAAAACAAGCTGTGACATCATTTCCCTTTGGAGATGGTTAAACCACCATTTTCCCACCAGAAGCTGAACAGCTAAATTTAACTCCTATCCACTATAGGCTTATACATTGGATCTGTTTGATGGCTATATAGTGACTTTTAAATTCTTCTCAGCAAAAATATATATTTTTTCCAAATCTACATCAGATTTCTCAACTTATTTTTTTTGTACCCTGATCCTTAATTGGCTGAATAGATAAATGGAATATTGGTTCTATTTCAACGTTCAATCCATGCATTAATTATTATAATTTTCTTATAATTTAATATTATTTAAAAAAGTCATTCTAATATTTCAAGATGATACTTAAAGATATCTTTGATAAAACATTCCTGACTTTTTTGTAAATCAAAAAAAAGGATGCTTAAGATTTTTTTGAAAATTATAGGGTGCAAATATAATGGTAAATGGATACTTTTCAGGTACATATTTATGATTACATTATTGCATATTCTTTGTGGAGAAAAATAATATTATTTGGAAAATTATGAATTTTTGAGTACATATCAAGATAATCCATTCCAGATTTACATATGTCTGCTAAATTGAAACTTTTCTTGGCTCTATGCACTTTATATACAATATTCATGCAAAAAGAAAGATATTGGGAACAGGAGAAAGGCTTGGCAAGTTACTGGTCTATCAACTGAAACTGTAAAAAGAAAAATTATTTTGTAAGTGGAGCATATGCTTCAATAAATCACTATATTTATATTTAGCTTTATCATACTGAATTAAAGATTATAGTAAGAATTTTTTTTTTAAAATAAAGATATTTGGCACAATCAAGTTATTTAACAACATCTATATTTCGTAGTTATATAGGAGTAGCGTATATTATCAAATGCATGACAACAGAAATATCCCTCAATCCTGAAAGCTGAATAAGATTGACACAATTTTTTACTTCTATATTTTTTTGCATTTATTATGATGATTTTCTGAACTGATAATTGCCAGCCTTCTTTAATGCAGCTTATACTGTATAACTGATTTTGAAGGCTGGTAAAGATTTTGGGGTGATGTCTAGAACAGAGGTAGCAGATAGCTTACTTTTAAGCATCAGACTGAATTTTATTTTGCATAAATATGTTTGTGTGTCGTTAATAAATTTAAATATAAGCATACATGTATGCAAGAATACTGTTTTAAGTCAAAGTACTCCTCTCTTCATGTAACCCTTTTAATAGTTAGACTCATTTTAGAGAGAGGAATTGAACCCAGCAAGAAGAGAGACAGGAGGCAGAAAAAAAAGGCACAAGACAATAATAAAATTCAGAAGAACTCATATTTCTAAATAATATCTGAAAATGGTACAAGAATTAACCTTTTAAATTCTGCCTCAGCTTCTGAAAATCTGGTTAAGGTAAAAATGAATACATAGATGTTAAAGATTTCCTGAAATAAAGTAGAATTCCCTCCTCGTCAATTATTGATTCAGCATATTTTTGAAGGACTTAATCAACTGAAATTTCTGCTAAGTTTTAGGAACATTTATGTATGTGGGCTCAATTGTAAGTTAGAATCCCAATGGCTATATACATCTCAATGCCAACACTTCCTTTTAAAGTCAATTATTGGGATACTGTAATTAATAAAGAACCTAGATGAAGTATGTGTATCCCAACAGTTTATTCAATTAATTTTCTCTTATGCTGGAATTCAATATACAGTTGGTTCAAAATCTGCACTGATGTTAATGGGAATTAAGCAGCCTATTTACAAAGGACTAGATGCAGACTTCAGAATAATTTCTAATTATTTATAAAAGGCAACTGTTATTTTCGAAATCTGAGAAAGTATTTATTTAGTACATTCTCAAACCACGTCCTGTAACACAGTTTTTGTGGTCCCCAGCTCTACCAAACAGCTAAACATATTTGTCATGAAGAAGCTGACTAAAAGGTTTTGCAAACGTTTTGATTATAGATTCCTTCTTACATTTTTTTCTTTTAATTTTTCAGTATTTGAACTAGCAGATAAGTATTTGGGATAAAGATTATGGTAGTACATAATGTAAATCTGATGTAATTCTAATATTTTAGAAGTGGTTAATTGTGCCAGGATGTAAAGGATATACTGTATGTGAAACACTGGAAAGCAATTGAAAAGCAGTACAGATGTAAAAACATTTAATAAACAAATGAAATAATAAAATTTTCATTGAAAGGTATTATCTGTAAGTTCAGCCAGGCTCTTGATGATTTAATGATAATGGTTTTCTTGGCAACAAGATGGCATTGCTACTGCCTTTTTTGAGATATTTCCTTGTTTTATATACTTGGGTGTCTTCCACCCAAGTAGGAATGAGGACTGACTCTGCTTAGCTTCTGGCATCAGTACTGTTAGTTTCTGATCCAGAAGCATGTTTGTTTGGAAGCCTATTTTATTATAAAACAATTATTTGTTGATTTTACAACACAGATGGGCAATCCTTTTGGAGCCAAGGGCTACAAATGTTTTGGGAGGATGAGCTATAGTGGGCAGAATGATAACACAAAGTGAACACAAGCAAAATATTCTGGTTTCTGGGGAATAAAAAGGTAAAGTTTCCCCTGCCAGTCATGGCTGACTCTAAGGGGTAGTGCTCATCTCTGATTCACAGCTGAGGGAGCCAGTGTGAGTCCAAAGGCCTTCTGTGGTCTTATGGCCAGCATGATGACATGCCAAGGGGCACAAAACACTGTTACGTTTCCCACCATATGTGGTACCTATTTGTCTACTTGCATTTTTGTGCACTTTCGAACTGCTAGGTTGGCAGGAGCTGGGGCAAGTAACAGGAGCTCACCCCATTCCATGGGAATGCTTTGGTCTCGAACTCAAGCCATCAACCTTTCAGCTGACATGCTCCGCATCTTAACCACGTGGTCACTGCACCTCTTTTCTGGAGAATGGACTGGAGGAATTATTATTTTAGGGCTTAAACTATGTTAGTCATATATTTTCCCAGTTCAATCTAGTTAGAAAGAGCAGCTCTGGGGTTTAGTGTTTCGATGTGAACCTTTCTCCACACATTGCCCACATTATCTTTAAACATATTAAGAAGATTGTAAAGGAGTGTAATAAAGATACTAGCCCTATTTAGACATGCAAGTGTGCAATTAAAAGAGACAGAGAGAACACTCTGCCTGCTAACCTGTCCTTTTACCAATTGTGACATATGTCTTTAGACATATTTCTACACACTAGATTTGTGTAAAGCTATGATTTAAGGAAAGGAAAATCAATCTGTAAAGACTGAAATTCCTTTTACACGTTCCCAAAACACAGATGGAAGGGGGGGGGCTTGAGAATTATAAAAAAGTAAAAAAAAAGGTCCTTGGAACAACACTACTGTGTCGCTCCATGCAAATTCAACTTATGTGGCTTGATCAGCTAAATATTTATTAGAAATAGATTAAAAAATATGAAAGTAGGATGAAGGTATCAGTTTATTGCTTATTATGGGTAATACCTTCTCAAGTTGGACAAATGTCAAGTATTTGGTATTTTTGAAACCAATGCATTAAATTATGCAAAAAGAGATGGAGTCATGCTTTTTTACGCCAGAACATACAGTATACAGAATACATTGACTTAATTTCTGTTAATTTGTCTAGGCATGTCCACAAATAAATGACACATTATCTAGATATACTAAGATATAATATCCAATCCTCTGAATTGTTAAACAAAATAGATTTATTAAAAGATGCAGCTACAGAAAAAGGAAACACATCCATGTTAAAATTTCAATCATGGGTCCAATAATTCTTCTCTGGCATTGAAACATCCTGTTGGTAAAGCAAAAATAATACTAAACTCTAAAGTGGCCATGGACATAAAGGCCTCAATGGCTGAAATAAAAATACAGTTCATTATTTTTTACAGCTGCTATTATGTTTACTGCAGGGTGCTATCCAATTGAACTCATTAATTCAGCAATTATATTGGAGAGGAGAAAAGAGCCTGAGGGTTTGAGTTGCATTCAAACTGCCTACTACTTGACTTCTATCCAGCATCCTTAAAGTGAGAAGTGCAAAAAAGGAATTACAGACATACACATTTCACATACTGATAAAACTTTAAGACAAAGGGAGCAAAAGAAAAGGCGATGTTGAAAAAATCAAGATTACATGGGGGAAAATGGTTTCTTTTCTACTGTTTTCATTATACTACTCATCATGACATTTTACATGCCAATACACTAATTGTCCATAATCCACCTGCTGTTGCTACTATAAGAAAGAAAAACCTCTAGATAATTATTCACAGGTAAAATTTTCAAGAAGGTATTTAGATACAATCTAATTTTGAAGAATACCTTCATTAAATCTACATCAGGAATAACTTCTCATCTTCTTGATGTGCTAGCATTAATATTTGCATTCAATTACTTTTATTTAAATAATTATACTAACTTAGCTCCTACTTCATAGTGCTAGGTACTTTGAAGGTACATATTCTGCGAGGTCCCAATTCAGCTGGTAATTTCTGAGCAAAAAACAAGAAACTGAAAGCAAATAGCACTTCCACATGAGGGAGCTAGATCAGTTCAAAAGCCACTCTGGATTTTCATCCTCCCACATTATCACCAGCTAAACTTGTTCACTTGAGAAGTGAATTAGTTTATTTGAAATAACAGTAAAACACTTACTTAAAATGCTTTTACATTGTAGAGCTTGTTGATAATGTTTCCTTATTTCAGTTAATTCCTCCTTGCAGCATCTTCCAGTGTCTCACCTTCAATTTTTTTCAAAGGAGAGATACTCAAAGCCTTTTCAGGTATACCTCAAACAACGCACTGAGATTTTTGGGGGGGGTTGGGTGGGGGGAGGTTGCATATAATTCCATAGGTGCATGCAACACAAAGAAAGGGCACAAAAGAGTGGAAAGCAGTTGGATTTATTTCCCTTTTACATGGAATGAGAATGAGAGGATTGGGTTTACTATAAGCCCAACGATACCTAAGGGAGTTGTGATGCCAGCAGGAGTAAAATTGGTGCTGATGTCATTTAATTATGACAATTAATAATATGTGCAGTTAAGGATTTGCTTAAAATGTTTGAGGTTACAAGAAACACAGGGTACAATAACCAGACACAGTGTCGCTTTTATGAATTAGCTTTTTAACTACAGTATAACAGACATAGATATGATTCTAAAGATGCAAACTGAGTAGGCATAACAGATACATTTTTAATTGTTGTTATTATATATACCTCACTAATAATTCACTTTTGGGTGACAAATATTCAACATTAATCAGACAGACAAGTGATCTTACCTCTTTCTTTGAACTACTGCAGATAGTTTACCTAAAATATTGTTTGAAACAACAGAATTTCTAAAAGATATTACCTATTTGCATATCCTACTGTGGCATGCTATAATCTACCTAATTTTATTTGTTAGAAATGAGGAATATACAATATTGATGCAAACCTTCTATCAAATGCACTGAAATCAAACTAGCAGTGATATCTTTAGCACTAAAGTAAATTACTTACTCTGGGGAAGATTCTGGAGTTAAATTGGACATTTCTTCTGGCGTAGGTACTATATATATCCAGATACAGACAAATAGAAAGATAGAAAAGAAAAGAAAGAAAGTCTCCTTTATCCATGCATGTTTCTCAAGCAGTTTATGAATGTCTAATAATCACTGTATGCTTTAAGTTCACCCCAACCCTGCATTTAAACATAGCGAGCTTGAATAATTAACTTAATTCTTATAAATTATCTATTGATGCTGGTTTCCTGAACTATCTTAACATACTTATGTTGATCATATTACATACAAGAGGCTATAATATGCAGAAGACTAAAATTTAGTGTTTTGTACCTATAGTAAGAGCAGCCTGATTACTTGATAGAAATTGTGTATTTTTTCTTTCCCTTGAAACTGACATAATCTCAAAATAGACAATATGTTAATGCAGAACAAGTAAAGATAGAAATGGTCAGTGAGGAACTCTCTGTGCACTTATTTAAACCAGTGTTATATTTAAAATGTGGGAGTTTTCATTGATAGATAGAACATGTTTTTCCTATTTACAACTGAATCTAGGAAGCAACAGTTGTGTCCTTCGTTACCTTTCATAAATTGAAGCAACACTGGGACACTGGTACATTAGTGTAGTACAGGTGGTGCCTTACCTAAAACTTATTGCATCTCAATTCATGTGACATAAAGGGAAACTGAAAAATGGACTTTAAAGTACTTTGTATGGTTCATACAAAATTATTAGTATCATTAAATATAAGAAAGATTTCACTGAAAATATTACAGGTCTTAGTCATTCAAGAAAATTATTTGCAATTGTCAATTATTATTTAAGTCAACACTGTATCATAATTAACATGTACCAAATAAGTTATGTATCACATAAACAATTGTGTAACATTTACCTTTGTTCCAAACAGGGTCAAAGTATAACACTATGTGAATTCCCACAATGTGTAAAAAGATATTAGTTAGGTTGGAGGTGTATTCTGCATCCTTTAGGATCTCCATGTACGGTATTAACTCTTCTCTCATTATTTATTTATTTATTTATTTATTAAATTTATATGCTGCCGAAATCCGAAGACTCTCAGCGGAGAATTATGGTCTTTCTGGCTATGCTTGTTCAATTGTTAAATTTCATTTCCTTAATAGTCATTAGCATTTGTGTACTGGTTTAAAAAAAAGCACAGTGTTGTATGGAATGATTGACTGCCAACGTTGTATTTCACCGTATATAACAGTGTTTCACAAAAGCAACCCTTTCAATCTGCTTTTTGGATTTTACAATACAATTAGGTGTTTTTTGGTGACATAACAATAACCTCTACAAGATGCATATATGAAAAGAAACTAATGTAAAAGAAACTGCTATATTATATAATAAAACAAGTTTCAGAGTTTGACCAGATTTTCCATAATTTCACTTCTCCTTCTCTAATGGCCACTTTGTATCCTTCATGAACTGTCATATTATCCCATATATAAATTAGAGTGTTCATCTTTTTCAACCACATTGATTTATTACCTTCAATATGCTTATACCTGGGAATACAAGCCAGCTGTTTATTTTGAAGTATTGAGTCTGATTGGGAAAATTCAGTTGTATGATATAACTAGATGAATCCCATTTCGCTAAAGAGTTTTCCTATTTTGCAAAAAGCCATGCATCGAGTAGGCACTGATTTTTTTTAAAAACAAAAATAAGTTCAAGACAAATGTTCTCACATTAATTCACAAATTATTTCTCAATTAAAAATTAAATCTGAGAGCAGTAACATGCTTTGTGTTACATATAGTAGTTTACGACAGAAACAATGGGGAAATCTACAGATTATTACTGAAGCAAGTACCAACATCAATAGCAAGCAGAAATTATGGGTGGACAGAGCATATAGTACTGCCATCCCTACATCATTTTTAATCTTAAAATAAAATTGGCACATATTCTTTTATACAGAACTAAAAGGACAAAAAGCTTCAAGTATCTCTGCTCCCTTAAGATGATAATGCAAGTGCATCCAGGTTATGTATCTTGGCAAAAGTAGCCCAACAGCACTTGATTGTCATTCTATTGTTAGCTTCAGCTTTTCAGTAGGTTCTATTTTCCATCAAATATCCCAACAGTATTATGATTTACAAGTATCAAACCTAGTTTTCACTTTTTTAAAAAAAAAATAAAGGTTGTTTTTTCATTCTCAGGGTCAGAAAAAAAATCAGGAATTGAATACTTATTAGTATTACGACATACTGTACTAGTAAAACCACAGGAAAATCATTGGTTGGATAGCCTCATAACTGGCAGAGCCTAATAGTAATAAGGAAACTTTATTTTTCTTCTCAATACTTCATGTCATTGCCATCTATTAACAAACAGTTCTTTACATGCCTTTGCACTTTTACTTGTCAGTCTTAAACTGCCATGCTCTCAGAATATCTGTACCTTGCAATTTCCTGCGATGAAAGCGAGGCGATCCCAGAAAGCTGTTCTTGATTGAGTTGAGCCGTGTTCTCCAGGGCATTCCTCCAATGCTGGGGCTGGATGGTGGCGTAGGGTTGGGTGTGCCTGCTGGGCTCTCCTTTGGCGTATGGACAGGTGTCCCCTTGGGGGTAGGGAGGGGACTGCCCCTTGGAGAGGGGTGAGGGGTAACCTGTATGACGGGGATAGATTTGGTGCTTGGGTCAGTACTGGAAGGGAGCAATCTAACCGGAGATATAGGGTTGGTCTGCACTGTAGAAACAGCCAACTGTGGGTTACACCCAGAAACAGGTGGACGACCCTGAGAATTTTGTGCAGGGACATTCTGGGATGGAGGGGCAATAATATTATTAGAAGGGAGTGGGTTAGATTTGGTAGACTGAAGTGGTTTCTCAGCCAATTTGTTCTTGGAAGGTAAAGTCTGTGTCCTTGGGTTGGGCTGAAGTGCTGGCTTTGGTTGTAGAACATGTCCAGGTCTGGAAGTGTTCCTACAAGCATCAGAGTCCAGGGAGGCTTGGGGGTGGGGGGTGACAGGGAGATCAGGAATCTGAGGGGGGATGAAAAATTTTCTGAGAGGCTACAAGACACATACAGAGAGTATCCATGCATATCAAGAAAAGCAACACATACACACACACACATCCCATGATGAATAGAGAAAAAAAAGTTCGTTTGAGTTGCAATTGTGCACATTACAGGGTGGTATGAATTATGGCGATGAGGGTAAAGGAGGTGGGTTAAGGGTTTGCAAAGAAACAAAACACAAACACAAACAAAAAAACATGCAGTTAGCGGGGAACACAGCATAATCAAAAACAGCAGTAGCGGTAGTGAAAACAGTTTTGTCACAAGCGTTATTATATTAACCAACCATGTGTCAGCAAAGAAAAATCGCAGAGCAAAAACAAATATGAAGGAAAACAAACTAAACAATAACAGGGTAGGGAGAACTAGGGAAGCTGTGAAGAGAAAAGCTGCCAGAGCCCTGAGCTGGTCTGTATCTCACAGGGAACGAAGAACAAGATTGAAGGGAGGAGAGGAAGGGGAAGGAGGACCATTCAATCCAGCAACAACCAGCTTGTAGGCATGTAGGCTGAGTTGCCCTCTCCCAGATCAAAATGTCTACCACAACCAAACACAGCAGGGGAATGCAGATAAAAATGGCATGTGTGCAACAGCATGTGTAGAGGCACACAAAGTAATACAAATCTCATTTCTCCCCATTTCTTTCAAAGGGGAACCACTGTGCCCCTTTTAGTCACTCTGTGCGTGTGTGTGTGTGTAAAACAGAGATAAATATTCTGGCAGATCCTCTCCCTTCCTCCTTGGACTTCTACCCAGAGAAAAGAATTTGGTTTTCTGTATCGGGCTTTTGAACAGGAATTCTTCAGAGAAACATGGTGTTAAATTATGAATCCCAACCACAATCAATTCCGATTTGCTGAAATATTCCTTCTGTTGTTGAATAATCAAGCATTCTAAAATTTGGATTTGGTTATTTAGAAAAATAAAATAATACTATTCACAAGCCAATATAAATGAAATATAAAAACAAACTGTACCATTAAAAAACAAAGTAAATCTGAGATGACATTATATATCGTAAATTAATTTATACAAACATTCTAAAAACACTTCTAAATATAAACTGACGTATTTCTAAAAGCGTAGTGTTAAAATCAATAGAATCATTAAAAGGACTTTGGAACACTAAAGGTAAAAACCCTGTATTTGTTCTTCATTTTATTAGTGAAAATTGTAAAACGTTCCAAGTGAAAATTGTCAAAGGAACTAAAAATTGTACCAGTAACTGAAAACTGTACGTACACAGAAACATATTTTCTGCAATTCTCGCAGTTAAGACTATTTAAGAAATCACAACTGCATAAAATTATAATCTAACTTCATGTTTATGCATAATATGAGGCCAAATGGATTCAGTTCATTTGCCTGGAGTTGGCCAGAAGGAATGTGATTCTATTGATTTTTCTTCATCACTTAGAAGGCCATGATATGCCACTGGATAATCTGAAAGATCTGGGAACAGAAGGCACCACTTTGCAGCGGTGCATTATTATTAGTATAACACATATTATACTAATAATATATATTAGTATCCCATTCGTTGGAGAGAACTGCTCCTACAAAGAGAAGCCATTACGTCGTGTCCCTTAGGACTCTATTCTCTCTCTTTCAACATCTGCATGAAATTGTTGAGGGAGATTATAAGGAGAATTGGAACTGCCTGCTAACTTTACATTGATAACATAAATATCTCTTTCTCTTTTTCATCTTCACACAATAATGTGGCTCTCTTGAATGGGTAGCTACATTTGATAATGGCATGGATAAGGCATAATGAATTGAAACTGAATCCAAACAAGACTTGAGCGTTCATTGATAAGGGTCACAATTCCCTGTTCTAAATTGGGATGCATTTTTTCAGAAGAAGCAGGCACACAGTTCAGAAGGCCTTCTGAAGATATGGCTATGTCTCTGGCTTCACAGACTGAGACAATGGCCAAGATTTTCTTTAATGAGCATTCCTTCCTTAAAACTTGCCTTAAAATTGTCATGTATGTGTCCCATGCTTCATTTTTGTGTGTCATCTGGAAACTTCAGCTGATAAAGAATTTGATTATACCAGATTGTTTTTTTAGATCTCAGAGAGACTACATTGTTTCTGAACTAGAAGCACTGCAAAGGCTACCCATGTGTTTTCTGGTGAAATACAAAATGTTGTTTATTCTTTGGGACTGTGATATCTGAGAGATTGTCTCTTTCCATCCCTCAATTCAGTGAGATCATTTGGGGATGATCTTCTATAGTTGTTGCAAACACATCTTGTAGCACGTGAGAATGAAACTTCTCCACAGCCCATTGGTTCTTTGAAATATGTTTCCTGCTAAATTGGGGGGGAATTAATCTCTTTATCAGATTTAAAAATAATTTAAATCAGACTTTAAGTTGTTGATTTCAGTTCATTTTAACTGTTGATTTTAATTTTAAAATTATTTCAATGGTTAATTTTAGTTTTTGTGGTGTTTATTTTGATTTCTTTCCCTCATCTAGGTTGTTTTAACATTCATATAGACCAAAATATCTGTCTAATTTGTTCTTTAGAAAAATTAAATGTATACCCTCATAGGAAATTATTTTTTACCTATCTTTTTGAAGAGAACCAGAAACAAAATAGTTTTGGAGGAGAACACTAATAGGATTACGTTATTATTTATTTCTTAAAAGATGCAATGTTCTTCAGATCCAATCTGTGGAACAGTGTTTACAAACACTAAAAAACCCATAATAAAGCCACAATAATAACAATAATATATTGTTTCATCATACATTAATAAATTAGAACAACAGAGGTCCTGATGGCTCCATTGCTAATTAAGTCCTTTTGAAAAAAACAGGTTTCTACTAGCCTCTGGAAGGACTTAATTCCAATTAAATCCATGAATAATTTGCTGTTGCCTTCAAGGGTATGTATGTCATCACTTTCTTAAAAGCAACCTTATAATTTCCATTTCTATAACACATTTCCAATTTCAAATAATTTTTGTTGAGTAGCCTATGCTGCTCAGTTCCTCTAATGTACACTTAAATATTTGGAACAATTACATGTAATCTACTATGTTCTAGGCATTACTATGAATCAGTACAAAGCAAAAGAAACATTATAAGATCACGTCTTACACAGGATCTGAAAATCTGACCCAAGACTAGACTTTGCATTCCTGTATTAAATTAAATGGGACTGTTCTTTAAAATTGATGTGCAATGGGAAGTTTCAGAACCAAAATTTCAAAGATTTACTGCAAATCACTCAAAGATGGTAAAATCAAACAAAGCACCATAATACAAGAGATGCTTTCAAGTATTGTTCAATATCAAGACACTGCATCTTTATGCTCTAGAAACTTCTCTTTTTCTATTTCACTAATTAAGTCCTCCAAAATGATGGCATCAGTTTCATTGGTTTGGTACCGTAATTTTTTTAAAAAAATGTATCACAAAAGCAGCTTGCTTATAAGTTTTCATCAAACAAGAATGATCTACATATGACCATCCAATTTGCCACTAACCTCAAGTTCATAATTGCTTTTCTCTAATGTTTTTGTAACACTTGAAAAGACCACTGGTGCCAATTAAGAAAGCAATTCTTGGCTTGTTCAAAAAGTGACTAAAAAGGGCAAGGTAGTTTTATGAGAGAGAATCCTTATTTCTCCCCAAGCACTTTCTATTCTCTCCAATTATATAATTTCTTACTCCTTCTATATAATTCTTCTTTAATGTTTCAGTTACTTTCATTTTCACACTAAAATTTCCTAATCCAACTTTGTATGATTCCTGTGCTGACTAGATTTCATTGTTTTTCAAAGACTGTTCAGCTGTGCTTTTCAGTCCCAAAGTAGCTCTAATTTTTATGGTTCACTGCTTCAGGATGAATTTGCAATGAGTAGCAGATGTTCTCATCATGCCATAATCTCTACAACAGTATTTTATAACTGCCACCATGCTAAGAAATAATGCTACTTTAGGTAGCAACAATACTAGTAGTATAGGCAGGCACAAATTAAACAATGTAATGCTAAAAAATGCTTGAACAAAAGTGCTTTCACACATGAGTGTTCATCTGTAAAAATAACTACATTTTGGCTCTATCTTTCTGTATACACTGTATACAACATACAACACACATAAATACAGTGATTTTTCCTCCTTTTCAATTTCCTGGCTCACAATCCCATCCCTGAAACCATGGAAAGAAATATTAAATTTTCCCTAGCTCAGCTGAAGATTATTAAAATTGTGATCTCTAAACAATTTCACTTACCCTTGGACTGCTGAGCGGGCTGGTGGACAGGCCAGACGAAGCTCCACTGATTGAACGAGACCTATATAGATACAAAGGCAAAATAAAATCCTGAGAAATCCCTGTCAAAAACAAATTGCACATGCAGCTATGGCTACATTTAATCTCCATAGATTCACATCTCTTTAAAGAAATTTCAGATAGAGCTGACATTTGTTTTTCAAAAAGAATTTATCCACAAAGATTTTATTTTGATTGAAGATCTGCATAAGTTGACATAAAAGTTCAGAGAGATTAGTAAAATTCTAGTGTTACTGCGAAGCTATTTAAATAATAAAATATGTTCCATAAAATATAATAATGTAAAATCATTAATAATGATGTGGTTAGACTATAGGTCTAATACCATTCAGAAATTCAGTATAATTTAAGTCTAATGTAAAAGAAGAAAAAAAACACAAGGCCAGACAAATAAAATGTTTAACAATGCTAAGCATTAATAAGTCAAAACATTAAATTATTTACTCAGTGATGCACCCACATACTTCAGCTGAAGAAAGCCCCAAAAGTAGATATTTGCAATCTAAAGCCGCTCAGAATCAGACAGGATAAGAATTAAAGGGTAATTAATTAATACTTAAAAAGCCAGTCCACAAATATGCCCTACCTAGTATTCAGTATCTTACTTTATGTGCTATTTATTTTATTTACTAAATTTATATGCTGCCGAAATCAAATGACTCTTGGTGGCTTACAATATAAAAACAAAATAAAAACAGAAACAGAAGCAAATAAAAATAATTAAAAACAAACCAACAAATATATTTATTGTGGGGAAGGTGAATACTTAACGACTAACCACCTCCAAGATGAAGTATCCTCTATTACATGTTTTACGAGAAGCAAGATAGGAAGAATACTCATATTTCTGAACTTAGGTGTTGGAAAAGATTCCTGAGAATGCCATGGACAACCAAGAAAACAAACCAACAATTCATTGAACAAATCAACTCACAGTCCTCACTCAAGGCACAAATGACCAGGCTCAAATTATCCTACTTAGACACTTCATGCAAAGACCTTGCTCTCTGGAGAAAGCTCTAATGATGAGAAATAATGGAAAGAAAAAGAGGAGGAGGATGAACAGCAGGACGATTAGACTCAGTTACAATGGCCAGGTTATGGACAGATCATCGTGGACTGAAAATCTATCTGTATGGTGGCTAAGAATTAACAATGACTTGATGGCACATCATCCTCACCCTCATTATATTATTAAGTCATTTTTGTCTGAAAATGGTAGAGAAGCTTAGAATTCCTCTGATCAGCCTGGATTATGCAACAAGAAAGGTGTGATTTTCTTGATGCTATAATCTTTTTAGAGGATACAATGCAGTAATAATACTTATATTTCTGTTGTTTCTAAACCACAATTGGCAGATATAGGATAGGTGAATTAACATTCCTATCTAGTACGGTAACCTCTTCC
This sequence comes from Acrochordus granulatus, assembly GCA_032468055.1. Classification (NCBI taxonomy): domain Eukaryota; kingdom Metazoa; phylum Chordata; class Lepidosauria; order Squamata; family Acrochordidae; genus Acrochordus; species Acrochordus granulatus. The sequence goes on along the minus strand of JANHZU010006028.1, from coordinate 243,430 downwards.
TGTAATTGGGAAACAGGAGGTAGGAGATATACCTGGTAAATTATCCTGAACTGATTGTGTAAATCTCTTTGTAAGCTCCTTGTTTATTTCCTGTAAATGAGCTGTATCTTCAATTTACTATTTTGGGCCACTTTAGCTCAATCTTGGATTCAGGGAAGGAACAATTATGGGGAGAATGTAGTTCTGTATAACCCATCGGTATCAGTGTTTCAGTGTTAACCACAAATCATTTTATGAGAAATATTCCCTTTTTAAGATTTGCTTGATAGCAAGCTCACTGTATAGGAACTTCCATCTCTGTATTAAAGGTCATGTGAAAATAGGAAAGTGTAATTTTGTGAAATGTAATATTGCAGTTATTTGTACAAACGCAGGCCATGAAATTCTCTCCAGATTTGATTATATCCCATCAAGTTGTTGTTGACTCCTCTATCACTTCCCCTGTTACGATCTGTCCCTAACCTAATCTTTTAGATCTTCCAATGGTGCATTTATTGCCACTGTAACTGAGTCGTATTGATCTTGCTGCTGGTCTTTTTTGTTGGGAATATATTGACTGGAAATCAGAAATATTTTTATGCCATTCCTTTTCATATTTAATTTTTCCTACTTCCTATTTATATATTTCATGTGAAACAACTGGGCTATATGCAGTTGTATCATCAGTGGAGCTCCTTGTTACTCATTGACACTATTAAAAGTGCACATGAACAAAAGTGCTTTTACATATCAGTACATGTCTATAATATATAAAAAGCAACTACTTTTCGGCTTTATCTATTTATAAACATATATACATGTACAGTGCATTTTTTCTCCATTTTTAATCTCATATTAACAGTATCACCCATCACACAAATATTAGGAAAAGGATATTAAAACTTTGCATGTATGTATAAATTAAAAAAACCCTCATGACCCTGTAGTGTTTGGCTCAAACTGATATTTTTGTAGAAGAAATATAGACTGTGAAAAGCAAGTAATGAGAAAAGGTATACATGATCAGTTCCTTAGATCTAATCTGAATGGCACTAGGTGATTTTATTGCTACATTTCAGATTCATATACTTTTGGGGGAGAATATGGAAGTTAAAGTTATTTTCATTGAACAAAACAAAGTAATTACCAAATATAGAGGTTGGGGAAGCAGAGCATTTGAGGTTTGCACATACAAGCAGATCATGCATGCAAATTGAAAAGTTATTTTATGTACGTGCATAACCCATTTTTCAACCAAATACTATATTTTATGTAATTGCCTCTTTTGCATATGAGAAAGTTACAGAAAACCATTTATTTCTTTCAAGCTGTGACCCAAAATTGGTGGAGAATTAATCTCACAGGAAACATGTTTCTAAATCAAAATCCTTCTCTTCTACAAAATGACCTTGCAAGGAAAAGGAAACCAACATCTAGTATTCAAACTTCTGTACAATCATCTTTGTAACTTAAAAGATGTATCCATGTGGCTGTGTTTGTGGGTTTGTGTCTCTGTGTGTAAGAAGTGATTTTATATGGGAGAAGGGAAGATTGGTCCTTCCTATCAATATAGTGCTTTTATTTGAAATCCCCTCTCCCGGATATCCATTATTCTTTATAATAACAGCCTGCAGTGCCATAAAATAGGAGTTATTTTGAAAGTTCATAGAATTTAAGAAAAAGCTTTTATTAGCTGCTCACTGAGATAAGTACTTTCAGGGGAAATTTGGTTGAAGCCTCTGGACCAAATGAGGAAAAGCCCACAGGGCCACCAAACATAATTATATGGTGAAAGTAATCATGAGAAATCTCTTGTAAGAAGGGAGAAATTTTGACTGGGAGATCAGTATATCCCATATACCACATTCTATCCCATGTATATAAGCCTAGAAATTGTGTGGGGAGGCAATATGAAATAGTGGATGTACATGTGTGTCAGAAAATAATGGATAAAAGAGATAGGAATAGAGAATGTATGAGGCAGACAATCAATACAATTATAGGGGTGGGAGAGGAAAGAGAGAAAAGAAGAAAAGCAAAGTGTTTTTGGGTCCTTTAACATCTTCTAATCCTGCCAGTCCAAACACATGATGAGAAGAAAGACAGAGGAAGCAAGATGAAAAGTGTTTGTGTGTGCATGTGTGATGTGCAAAATGGTCTTTTTTCTATTTTGGGGGTTTATAAATTAGGTCTTGCAAAATGGAAGTCTCACCTTGAAGTACCCACAAAATTGCAGTCAAAATTTACAGCTTTGAAATTATGGAGAGGATTGTATGTGTTGGTACTTATCAGACCAAAATGAGTTGTTCACTCTTGCTGAATAAACAAAACATTCTGTGGTTTAATTTGTATTTAGAATTTTCAGCTCCAATAAATGATAGAGCAAATCTTAATTGACTCAAAGCTTTTTTATAAAAATAACTTCTGAACTGATCCAGGACTTTATTCAATTCAAAACAAACAGCTATAATAAACAAAATACAGATATCTCTCTTCACCTAGTGCTATCTGGCAATGACATTTATAATTTTGAACGGAATATTACTCTCTGCCAGTTCTTTTCCCGTTACACAGAACTAAGACCAGTTTAAATAAAACTGGGGTGAGACCTTTTTCATGAAAGTAGCCTAAAGCAACATTAAGATGAGAGAGCACTGAGGCTGTGGATTGATAGAAATCCTGCTTTTTCAAAAACTCCACAGGCAATAATATATTACCATGCTGAGTAATCACACTGGGTGAACAGAAAGAAGAATAAGGCAGCAATCTAGAATGGGAAAGGAGCCTTTTATCTATGCCAGACTGGCACAATTATAGAAAAAGAAATCACCATTTCCATCGTGAATCTTTCTGAATTTCAAGTGGCTTTTAGTCTCATCAAAAGATTACTCTTTTTCGAGTGATCCTGATCGTGCACATTTCTTAAAATTAGTCATACTTTAAATCTCTGTGAATTTGAAATAATTGGACATTTTACAGGCACATTTATTGCAGCTTGGGGGGTTCTTCAGGAAATGAATGAAAGATCCCTGCAAACATGATGCACTAAGTACCAATGAATTTCACTCTCTCAAAATCTCAGTGCAATCCCTTGTCCATTTTTGTCTGCACATGTGTGTTGATATCCAAAAGATGTTTCTGCAGTTGGGATTACAAGCAGCACATTGATGCTCCAAGCAGCATATTCAGAATGTTAATTATGACTGCCCAAAAGAGCCCTCCAAATGGTTCACATAGTCCCATATGTTTTCTTCTAATGCACTTTGGAAAACTGTGCAGTGTGATATAAATATTTTATTACTACAAGTTTATGCTAGAACTGCACTGTTGATAAATATCATAATTAAAGCAACTTCTCTAAGGAGATGTTTGCTAGAATTTAGAATAACATCTATATATAAACAGTTGAATTAATTTGCCTGCCTCATCTATTTTGCAAAGCTCACTTGTTCACAATAAAATCATCTGAGAAATCTCCTGAGGCTGAAACTTTTCTCACAACATTTCAACTTGTAAAGCCAAAAGCTTAATATGATGCAATAAAGTATCAGATTCTCAGTCTTTCCAAAATTACCTCTTCAGATTAACTGCATGCAGCTTGCTTTGTAATTATCACCTTATCCTTTCAAAAACTTTAAACAAGAATTATTAGTAAAAATAGTTAAATATTTAGGTACTGAATAAGGCATTCAGTATTTTTTTAAATCCAGAAACAAGCTGGGAAGATATATCTTTCAGCCTTATTTATAAAAATCTGGAGCTCTGCATATTCTTGTCTCTATTGTACCAGAAAAATCAGCACACTTTATGCAAAGAAAAATATACACTTTTAAAAAAATCCCATTGCTTGTTTTGGTTTTGATGCCATAAAAAATGAACACTTTTTGATTTTATTTCTGGTAGAAACGAAAATATCAGTGCAAATGATAGTCATTGTATCTATCAGCTTATGTTTGACTTGTAAGCTTTGGTGTATCTTCTACCTACAACATAATTTCAATGCACTTTAAAACCATTCCATTTCCTGCCCTCTGCCCTCATCATCTACAGAGCCAAAGTGTACTGCGCACTTGCAGAAGGCACTTTCAATCAATTGTTGCTCAGCCCGAGCCAGTTAACAGTTGAACAAAGAGGATATGCCCGGCAAGCTGCGCTCACTCTCTCTGCCAAAAACTTGCCAACAGCTGAGATATTGTTCCTCCAAGAGGTTCTAGAACCCCATCAATATACAAAAAAATCACTCTCCTGCTTTCATAGAGAAGAAGAAAACATTCTGCCACCACCATAGTCCATCAATCTGATCACATTTTTGGGAGTTGTGAAAGATGGTGCCCATAGACGGGGAGCTGGTATAATGGGTACAGAAGCAGCACTTTTCCAGGAAGGAGGGAAACTTTCCAGAAAGTAGTAAAGGGAGAGAAACAAGAGGTAACACAGCCCAGAAATGGAGAGGAAGCAGAGGGAGAGGATTACAATAGCCACTCCCTAAAATCTCCCAGGGTAGATTAGGCTGAAAATAGCAAACGTTCAGTCTGGCAAGGTCCTGTCTGTTATGGAGAAGCAAATAAAGAACTGCACTCTGAATGAATTGCTCTGCGATGTTCTTGGATTTAGCCTGACAGCTGTGGATTTTCTTTCTTCTTTCCGAGCCCTTTTTTCTTTTTGTAAAATTTTCATTAATGGAGAATATTGGAGAACTCAAAAATGTTCTACATTCCTTGACATCATTTCATTTTGAGCAAGTGGAATAAAGTTATTGACCCACCATGAATATAAAACGTTGGGTCTTCTGTATTGGGAGGTGCTTTTCATATTCATTTAAGTACAGGTTGGGAAGATGAGATTAGATTAAGATTGGATTCTCTCTATAGTATGACAGAACCTCAGTTTCTTACAAACTTGCCACAGGTATTAGATGTTGTAGGATTAGATAGATATGAATAAATAATTAAATAGATGTTATTCTTGCACCTCTCTTTTTCTTCAGAAAGCGCTTAGACAAGGAAGTCCTGAATTAGGCAATCGTAGAGGTGAAATGAAGATAGAATTTTGGTTTCACTAATATTGTAACAACAATCTAAATAGTGGAGTAAAAATCCTTTCTTTCCTTGCTTATCTTGCCATACTATTTTTGAGCTAAAAGACTGCTTTTGAGAGTACAGCCTCTCCTCCTTAGCCACAAAGTTTAAGCTTCAATTGCAGGCACTTCCACATCACCACCAATTCAATTCTTCAGTTCCACAAAACAAATAGAAAACTGGTCAACTGGTTAACCAAAAGGAGAGGACAAATCTTTTTTCCCTTAATCAGTGCCTTGCCTCTTCATGGTTTACATTCAGTAAGTGCTCATTTCATAGAGGTTTTTTTTAAAGCATTTTAGATGGGAACCTCCCTAGTTTTCCAGAAGCTAAAAAAGGAGGAGAGGGGAAATTTCAGTCTTGCAAGATTCTATTTAATGTAACTTTACAATATAGCACTGATGCTTCTGGTTCTTATCTGGACAACCTCAAAGTGCTAACAATTACTCACTGGAAAATAAATTTATTTGGCCACTAAATGCAAAAAACAGTGTAGGATTGCACAGGTGCAGAACTGATTTTTCAATGAAGCAAAACTCTATCTGGAGGTGCCCAGTAATAATCCCTGCTTAGGCAGAACTTAAACCTTAAAGATAGTAAGGAGCATCTTTGATGGCACCAAATCTTGCAGATGGTGTTGACTGTTCTAACATCATTGCTTCTCACTCTCAAATTATAGTTGCATTTGCAAAACATCCTCATAACCCTAGCCCAGATGATGCAGATAAGCAAGTGCATCAGAGTCAGCAACAATGGTTTGGGCCAGGGAGTTTGAGGAAGGGGAAGAAATCAGAAAGATGGAAAAAGCCGAAGCAGAGGAGAAACTGCTGACTACTGATGACAATTTATTTCTGACTGCTGCTGATTAATTCCCCACTCCAATATTTAACTGGAACATTACTTTCTACTGATCTTAACTGAGGCAGATTCAAGGGATATAAAAGGAAGCCACTTTCCAAACTTGGAGATGAGATCATTGAGCAAGTGAACAGAGAAAGGAAACTGGAGTTTGGTTGGGGAAGTTATCACAGGGACACTCATAAATCCTCCTCCCACCATCACTTTCATAATCTTTGAGAAGCCAATGGCAGAGACAGCCATTCTGGTGTTCTATATGGCTGCTTTGCATGGATGTGTATGAAATTCTACAGAAGTAAGAAATAGTAAAAATTGCAAAATTTTTTGCAAAGTTTCTTAAAAAGGCACTGGACTTTAATTTACAAGATGTTATTGGAGACATTTCACCTTTTATGCAGAAGGTTTTTTTTAATACATCTAAAAATGAAAAAGAATGGTGATGAAATATAGACTCATTAGAAAAGACTGTGATGCTGGGAAGGATTGAAGGGAAGAGGAGAAGGGGACGGCAGAGGATGAGATGGA
>JANHZU010006028.1:225423-236890 GCA_032468055.1 Acrochordus granulatus | reverse complement strand
GACAGGGGGGCCTGGCGTAATGCAGTCCATGGGGTCATGAAGAGTCGGACACGACTGCGCGACTGAACAACAACAAAAATGGAGTAAGATCTCTAATAACATCTTATAATTAAAGTCCTTTAATTAAAAAGGAGCTTTGCAAATTCTTTTGCAATTTTTACTACTTATCGTGACCTGGATTAATGAGAATATTTATAGACAGAAGTGAGAAGTTTTCTTTTCTTTCTTCTTTGTTCTTTTGAGAACCATGGAAAGAACTGCTGTTGGGACTTACAGGAGACATGTCATAATTGTTTCTTCTGCCAAAACACTAAGTCTTAAGATACTACAAGTGCAGGTGGTTACCCTCCTGAAAGAGAAGAAGAGGAACCTGGACCTAGAGGTAAACCTGTTCCTCTCCTGCTCCCTATTTATCAGGGAATATTAACTAATTAAATATGGACTGGACACAAGAAACATTTTGAGGGGGACGACATATCAAGAAACCTTTCAGAAGATGGGAGGAGGGGAAAGGTGCAGGGGATAGTGAAATGAATGAACATAACACAAAGGATCAGATCTGTTAAGAAAAGCTCTTTCTTTGGAGCTTCAAGAATAGATTCCAGAAAAACATTCAATTGCAAAACAACAAAACAAAAACAAAAAAGCAAATGCAAGCCTAAGTTACATCAACAGAAACATATTTTCAAGGTCAAGGAAACTTACTGCTTCTCTCTATTCTGCAGTAGTCATGCCACATCTAGAATACTGCATCTAGTTCTAGGCAGTACATTTTAGAAGATGCACACTGACCAATGAAGCCATGCTCAGAAGAAAGCAATCAAAAACATAAGGGATGTGACAAAAAGAATTTGTGAGTAACAGTTGGAGGTATTATGTTTAGCCTAGAGACAATATGTACTGTTCCAGAAGATACGAAACAATGGGTATAATTATATTTAAACAGAATCTAATTAGACCTCAGGAAGATTTTCCAGTTGTAGGTGCTGTTCATCAATGGAACAGATTGCGCTAGGAGAAGGTGAGCTCTCTATCACTGGAAATATATGAAGAGAGGCTGATGTCTGTTGGGAATGATACAATAATAGTTTCCTTTAGTGGGCAAAGAATTGAACAATATGAAGTTCAAGGTCATTTCCAACCCTTACATGTATGATTCTGTTAGAAGGGACTATGTTGTTTTGCTACATAAGGGGGATGGTCTTTTTCTTTCCAGACTTCAGCTAGAAAGAAATTGATGTTACCTTTCAAAAATTAGTACAAGGGACCTGATCAAGAGTTTTCAAAACCTCACAACTAATTTTCTCTTATTTTGCAATTACTGAGATAAAAATAAAGCCAAGGTAAGGAAGCACACGCTGCTTGGCACCCCCCCCCGCAAAACATTGCACAAAAATATTTCTTCCTGAAATATTTTTGATTGCACAACAATGAATTTTTAAACTGGGACCATTAAAAGAAATCTTTCTCCCCAAAAGAGAAAAGATTCTATGACAGGTATAATTGAAAACTGGAGCTTACCCCAATGTGTCAGCACTCGTCATCCTTGGCAGAGAGGAATAAAAAGAGAAGAAGAAAAAGGAAAGGGATATGGAAACAGGTGGAGAAAAGAGTATGAAAAGCAGAGTGAAATACTGTTCAGAGAATTGTACATGGTCATAATTTCTTTGCCATAAGCATCTGTTGCTGATGAATGGGCGATTGGGGAATTCTTATGGGAGGAGAGAGTTTTATAATGCACAAAATTCCCATGCTGCTTATAATTTGGGAATTGGGCTAAGTACAGTATGTATAAAGAAGAAGAATAAATATAGTTTGCATATTCTAAGTTAGAAGTTCATTTTGGATTGATTGCTTTTTAAAGGCTTATGGTTTGTTTATGCATAGCAAGCTCTATTCTATTTATTAAAATAGACGTGGATCTCCCCAGAATTTGTTCTTCAATATTGTTTGTCCTAGAAAGATCTGCACTGGAAAGCTCTTTTTACAATACATAATGATATAATATTAAATGCATTTTAAATTAAATATTAAATCATTAAGACAAATACATTGAATGACAATGCATGCCCAGTGGACAAAGTTATAAGGATGCAGCATGGGAAGTTTCTTTTATGAATAGAAGAGTGTGTGGCGTAGCGTGACTCTCCATATCTCATTTGATAGTTGTTAAATAATTCCAAATGGATTGTACCTCAAATTCCTAGCATAATTCTTGTTTCTTCCAAACTTCTGATCTAGAATCCAATATTTTTATTAAAATAAAGTTATGGATTATAAAATTACTTTCCTTATTGGAACACTATACGAAGACAATAAACTATTTACTGAAACCAATGTAGTAGGAGAGAATTGGCACTGATGAAACTTTGACAAATTATATTTCTACACGGTTGCTTATTTTACAACTATTCAAGTCAGAAATAATAGCAGAAGTAGAAATGGGTGCATGCTTCATGGACTAATCCTGCCTGGATATTATATCTTTATCCTTATAGTCTAATTCTACTGCTATTTTCTCATTGAAACATTTAATATTAGATTATCAGTTTAATTTCAGCCAGGATAACTAATCCTTTTCTCCACTCACCCACCATTGAACAGAGCTTTTTACAGAGGGTGAACCAACTACCCAGGCACCAGAGAATTGCACTTTTTCCACAGTTAATTGCAATATGAAATATTATGTAAAACAATGCTTTTACATAAGCATTGTTTCTGCTTATGTAAAATGGAAAGTGTAAAGAAATCCTGAAATTGAATTCAGAAATGAAACAGGTGGTGATTGCCCTAGGGCATCCCAGTTATTCCCTTCTAGTGCTTTAGGAGGCTGTGATCTGAGGTGGGCCTTTGTTCTTAATCCTCATGAGAATATCTGTACATAAGAGTTGCTCAGCCAGGGTATTTAGTCAAACCGAGTTAAAAGTAACTTCTTCTAGGTATGGAATTACATTCCTTAAACATTTCTGATATGGATCTCTTCCCCCATTTATTTTCTGATTTTGAAATAATTTTACTTATATAAATTAGTTATTCCTTTATATTGAAAATATTCTGATGTAATACTGATAAGATTTTAAGAGGAATAGATACCAAGTTAAAACTGCAATGCCCAAAAAAAATACAAGGGTACACAAACATAGACAATTTTGTACTTTTTTCCTGGGCAGGGTATGAGAGAGCCAGTTTGGTATAGCAGGAAGCCAGATGGGTAACTTTAGGACAGTAATTCTCCCTTATACCTAAGAAGAAGGCAATAGCAAATCATCTCCAGAAATCTTGCCCAAAAAACTGCTGGGACTTGTCCAGGCAGCCACCACAGATCAACACTGACTTCAAATACCTCCCTTCAATTTATGTATTAAGAAATGTTATTACCTAATACCACTAGTGAAAATCTGAGGTGTTATTCACATCACATATTAAAACATGAAATAGGGAATGTCTTTTTAGCTTAGACAACAGGTCTTTGGATATTTCCAGAAGAATTGTCAAATGTATAGCAAGTATTATCACTATCTTATATTTGCAATGTTGGGAACTTCAATAGGTTTATATAAATTGTGTAAGTTGTATAATTTTCTCAGCATTCATGATAATTTTTATGCCTCACTGGTATGTTTGCTTTGGTCTAGGACTATAAATTATAAACAATAAATAAATAAATAACATGAGACTGTAGACACCAAAGAGTCAAGCACTGGGAATGTAAGTTTGTTCTCCTGAGTTTTTGGATCTGTGTTGGATCCATCATCAGAGGACAAGAATGTGTGAGCAACCATGAGTCATTTATAAATAATGACTATTAAATCCACAAAGAGTAATTAACTGTATCAATGATTTGCAAAGGCAAAAAATATATTGGACTTAATTTGTCTGTCAAGGGACTATTAAAACCTAGAGCTGCAATTTAGCAGCAAGTGTTCAAAATGGCCTTTTGGGAGATCTATGTAATCTATACTGATCAAATATAAAAACAACACACACACACATACCTACAATATGTGTGTGTGTTGTATATAATAATTCCCTTTTGGCAGAGTGAATGTGCTCCTGTGATTTGGAGAAACATGCTGCTTTAAGGTCTTTTCTATAGGAACTTGTGCCCTACTCTGATAATTCATTTTAACAGATGTTTCAGCTGTTCTGAGGATTATTTTATTAGCTTAATTTCATTCATTCATTCATTCTGATTTTGATGCTACCCAACTCTAACTGACACTGGAGCCTTAACTTCTTCAGAGGACTTGCAAAATTTCTTAGGACCACTATTTTATGTGCGAAAATATTGACATAATGTTAGGTTTTAAATTATTCTTCTCGCATTGCCTTATGTCTTTTTGCTAAATGTGATTGGTCTTAGACCACAATAAAGGTATACCTACAATATTGGACTTAATTTAAATTTCAATTAAATATCTTTTTTTCCTTTTGCTTTGTATTTTTATTTCCTCAGCCTTGACTAATGACCATTCATTGGCATACCATCCCTAGCATTTTCCCAGCATATGCTCAAGTGTTGTCAAGTTTGGAATAAAAGCTATAGGTCTTTGATTTTTGGCATAAATTCATTTTATGAAAAATATTGTTGTTCAGAATACATTATTCCAGAGTTTATTTTTATAATGGTAAGTGCAATAAATAGCACCTATTTAAATAACTTTAAATTCATATCACGTTTTGTAAACTTAGCTACAAATTGTCCACTTTGACTGGCATTGGGATGCCCCATCCCTCTCTAAGCCTAAATATACAAGATTGAATGATTTTGAAATACCTTTCTCCATATGTTTCCTCTAATTTAAGAGCCACATGTGTTAACAGAATATTTTTCTATGGTTGGAACTTCTTGAAAACAGATATCTTGACTCTGATCAGTCTAATATTGTAATAAAGCATAATCATTTCAAGTAGCATGTTATTATCAAGAAAATATGTTGAGATTTCATTAGAGTTAGAAAAGCAATGTTGACCTGTGGAAAAAGGTTCCATAGGCCCCAGCTATTATTATTAATGTTGATTTTATGTTTCCTAACATATGATAAAATCATATTGTAAATAAAAGACATAGCTTCCACAACTGGTTGCTACAATACGATTAGACGTAGTGATATACCATTAATAGACATCACTGTCCTGGAGATAAGGGATATGATTTAGAGTAATAAAAACATGTTTTCTATTGTATACTCCTAGTTCCACATTAATTTCTACATACAGTGAATACTATTTACATGGGCACCATATTTAAAAATGTCTTACTTCTCAACAGAATAGATAAAATACTCCAGTACTATAGAGTCTACTCTTCTGAAAACCTGCAGGTATTTATTTGGGATAAGGTTATTTTTTAGGTGCCACACAGTCAGCTTATTAATTCATACCTATTTGACTATTGCTGCCAATGGTCAGATGAGTGATACTGCACTTCACATTTTTAAACCAAAGTGTACCATTTCAAGTTTTAACTATATTGGTACAAAACTACTCAGTTTTGGAGTATAAAAGGATTATGTAAAGAACTACATTTTCCTATTGGCTATAATAGCATAGAGGTATTAACAACTAAAGTTCCAAGTAAATTATCATATTCTCTAGAAATTCATATATATTGAAGAGCATATGTCTCCATGTATGCAGACATAAGCAATGCAGGCAAAGTAAATAAAAATATACAGATAGTTAGTTAACATGGACATACAAAAGAACCTTAATGGGTTTTCCAGAAAGAGAAAGGCAGGAAGTGCTTTAACAATGCGAATGGAATCAAAGTGACAATAGGAGGAAGAAAGAAACAAAGAGATTAAATAAATATAATCTCCCAAAAAATAAACCTAGCAGAGCAGACGTGTGCATTCCTATAGTATTAAAGCAGGTGAATACTGAGCTGCAGCAACCCAGATACAGAAGCAGCACCAAAAGGTCCAGAAGAAAGGAAGGAAACTCAAAATTGAGAGAAAGAAAAATATAAAAATTGAAGAGAAAAATGAAAAGGCAAGAGGGAGAAACAAAAAACCAGTAAAATAAAATGCAAATATGAGAAAAGAAACAGGAAAAAAGAGGGAGAAAGAAAAGTGGCCTCAGCTACTAAAACAATTGTGTGCATCTAGAGGGTCAGGATTCTTAAAGATGCAGTATTCCTCTTAAAAATAAACCAAAGGTGAGAGAAAAATTAAGGCATTGAGCAGACACCATTTCAAGGACCAGATTCAGTAACCCAAAGAGATAATATTTCGGTGGAGTTGTCTTTGTTACATTAATTTTTATTACCCTGTAATTCCTCAGCTTACCATGTTTTTTTTTTTTGTTATTAAGCTCTTTCGTCAGGGTACACAAAACCAAAAACATTAAAAACACTTTTGATCTGCTCTTATGTTTTTCATTAGGTTCCAGCACCTGGTTGATCTTGTTAGGGTTCTGAAGCTAAGATCCCAGAGTTGTAGTCTAGCCAAGGGAGTTGATATATAAGCTATGGCAAACCACATTTCTTGTGGCCAAAACAAAAAACAAAAAGCAGCATGGATGGGTCTACCAGGTCCCCAGGATTCAATCTTTTTTCTGATTTTAAACGAAGGATGCTTGCTTTTTCTTTTCCTTTGTATTTCAGAAAACTGCATAGTTTATTTTAAGATACATTAGCTATGCTTATATAGCAGATCCTCTCTGCAGTATTTGAGATCCAGTGCTTATGAGAAATGCTATTGGAAACTTATCAATGGTTAGACAACAAAGAGACATTGGTAGGGACTCATTTTAGGGAAGTAATAAATGTGCTAATGTTGGGCTCTTTCGGAGAAAAAGGACTATTCTTGAAAAGGGGTTCTGCTAGTTAACATAACAAAAAATTCTACAAAAAGAGGCCCGGGGGGTGGTTTCCACAAAGGTGGTGGGTTAGCACTGTGCTCGGTCTGGCATAAACTCTGAGCATGTGGCTAGCCTCTCAGAATCCTCTTGTATTATAGTGGCCCCAGGCTGAAATTTGCATCAGATATCTGGCTCCTCAACAGTGCTGGGAATCTTCGGATGAATATCACATAAAATAGCAACTCATTATTTCTCCCCAGCTAATGAACTGTTTATGAGTTCTTGGCAGCAACCCTCCTTTCCTCATAAAACACAGTGGCTTGTTTGTTGCCAGAATCAGGCCATCCCATCTGCTGATAGGCAAAGTTCCTCTCTCCACTTCTTTAAAATGGGAAGCTGTTATATGTCTTTCAAAAAGTTAATGGAAAGGCCTCACAAAGCATTTCAAGGCTTAAAGTGAGTTCGGACTCAAAGTCAGTTCACTCCAGGAGACAATTTCCAATATGAGATTGTCATATTGTGCAGCATTATGTCTTAAAGTCTCCAAATCTTGCCTCTATAATGTACTCCAACCATAATTTCCAATCTCAATCAACCATAATTTTCAATCTCAATTATCTCAATCAATAAATCTCTATTTATACTTATAAAAGTATAAGATTTTATCTCAGTAAAATCTTATACTTTTATAAGTAATTACTTTTATAAGTTTACTTTCATAAGTAAATAAAATTTGCTTATTTATTTATATCCCACCTTAATTATTTTAAATAACTCAAGGCGGTGAACATATTCAACACCTTCCTCCTCCTATTTTCCCACAACAGCAACCCTGTGAGGTGGGTTGGGCAGAGAGAGTTACTGACCCAGGGTCACCCAGTTGGCTTTCATGTCTACTTTAACCATTAGACCAAACTGTCTCTGTAATGCTTTTATAGCTTTATAAACTAATAATTTCTCAGGTCAGCTATAAATGTTGCAAAAAGACAATGAGATCATTTAAAAATTCTAAAGAAGCATAAAATGGTTATTGTTATTGGTGGTGCTGCTGCTCCTGCTTTTTTTTTTTCCATCTGCATTTTGGTTGTGCTGTCCTTCAAATATAATGGAAATATTTTAGTTTTCTCCCTGTGCAAGTAAGTTAAGAACTGCACAGAGTAAACTTAAGAGCTTCTGGGTCAGAAGTTTAACTGCAAGACAGGATTGAGCATCAGCATCTCTCCTGTAACAGATTATGAAAGTGCAGTTTTGAAATATTTCTAGGTTAAAAAAATAGGGACATAGTGTACAAAGATGGCTCATCTCAACAGGATTTGGGCTATATCTATATGCTATATTCACAAAGGCTTACTTTGAACTTTCTCAGACTATGAGATAAAAATGAGAGCATGATTTTATGGCATGCTTAAGTTAACTTCCGTTTTTAAAATATTAATGATGGAAGTGTTCCTTAACTTAACTAAACGACCCTAGGACATAAACAGTTCTAAAAATTACAGTGAAATCCTCGGTACTCAAGGGAGAAAAAAATGGATTGCTACAAGATGTCATATATTTGCTGAGACCCTGTGCGCTACACATATTATTAAGTCTGTTTTCCAATTAGGAATCTCTGCCTCTTTGTGAAGCAAAATGTGGAATCGCCCCAAACTGAAGCTGCCCGAGGAAGAAAAGGACCAATTAAACTTTATTATCTGACAGAAAGCTTGATCTCCAACATTCAAAGCTTATTCTTAAAATTCAAGGAGACAAGCTAACATGTTCTCTGTATCCCATACACAAATGAGACGCATTTGCTGTTGGTTAAATGGTTCACTACGGCCAAATTTGACTCCCATTGCCAGTGTGCAGGGAGGAAGGGCAGTGACAGAAGCATCAAGGGGCCTTGATGGAATTGAGGAAGCGAGGCTCACAGGCTCATCTTGCCGCAACTGGGGCCAGCAACACGGTTGTTAAGTGAAGCGGTTGCTAAGAGGAGCTGTGACTGTGCTTACAGTCTTCCTTCGGCTTTCCTTTGCTTTACAGATCCGTGAAGCTCAAAAATGAAAGGACCGGCGGCAAAGTTACTTCTTCATCGCAGCTGTCACTGTGAACGGTTGCTGTACGAGGCAGCTGCTAAACGAGGACTACCAGTACTGGCTCCCTATCTTCTTTTGCCGGAAGTTCACAACATAAACCACATAAAAAAAATACCTGAAGACTGTTAGGCCAAAATACGTGCTACAGCGTGAAAGAGGATTAACTGCTGGCTAGGATTGATTCTTTCTGAAGAGTGCAATCAAACGTATCCCCAGCAGGAAAGGTCAGTACTGCATCTTTAAGGACCACAAGTGAAGTAAAGGAGAGGAACAGATTGTCGGTGTTTTATACCTTTCTTCTTTGCTGAATGTGGGATTGGCTTCACAGATATCCAGGCTTTTACTGAACATTGCTTTACTATGGCAGGAACAAAGTGAGAAAAAAGAGTTACTGATGCGGACATTCATATGAGAGTCACTTGACGCAGTCCCACCCGCCCAAAGTTACTCCCCTCCCTTCGAAAAAATATCCGGAACTGGGAGCTACGTTCCTTTTCTGGGTCGATCCTGGTGCAGGAAGATTTTAAGAGCTCCTTGAATAGAGGGCTGGAGCAGCCACGTTACTAGGCAGGCTGATTTTTTTTTTCCAAAGAAGGAATCAATTAAATTTCTAGCAATCCTGTTGATGAAAGGTAAGGGTCATTGCATACAAACCATTCTTGCACCTGGCCTCTCCAAACATCAGTTACCACATGAGGCACGTTTGCCAGAAACGTGCCGGTAAGATATGCCAATTTTCAAGGAAGTTACTACGCTGAACAAGATCTGAAGCATGCAGATCCCGTTTGGCGTTCAGAGGAGCCTCTTCGGCACATAGCTTGTTCCCACTAATCTTTTCACTTGCTCGCGCTAGTCTGCAAAGAAAAGCTGAAAGAAGCAGTATTTCAAGCCCTCACGAAATGGCAGGCCTGAACCTTACAGATGGGTCAACGGGAGAAGAACAGAGCCTAGGAGCAGATAGCTGTCATTTCAGTAATCAGTGTGAAGAAGTCAGGAAGAAAAGGAGGTCAGTTGGTTGACCGAAGCATTTCCCCTCCTTTTTAGTTCATAATGTACCTCGGCTCTTTGTATTTTGTTTGATCTAACATAAAGCCTTGAGCCTCTGACAGCAATCGTTGGGTTGAAAAAATCCCACGACAGGAAAATGCACCATGAAAGTAGCAACTGCAACAGCATTAACGTATCATGGGGAAAATGAAAAGCTGAGTTTAGATTATGGAAACAACTGAAAGTACCGAAGTCCTCACGAGAGAAGGAATAAAGGAAAATGAAATTTATAGTAGGTCAAACAGCAAATGGAGGAAGCGGGATTATCAGTTGGAAAAAATCAAAAACCAAGTTGATTTCAGGGCGTTCATCTTTTTCACAGGCAACCTTCCTGGCTATCATGAATAGAAACGGAAGAGGCATGAAATGTATGAACTGCCAGATACATTAATGGCATTGAAAGGAGATAGAAGCTGCGTTTTCTCCTCACAGGACACCTGGGATGGCAATTGCCTAAATCAGCATATACCTGATTTAATACATCTCAGGAAGACAGTGCATGGCAACAACATATTTTAAAGCAGAGATGGACATGAACAAACTGGAGACAGTTATGCTGGTGGACAGCTTCAGGCTTATCTTGTGGCATGCTCTTCACTAAAATAGTTACTTCTCCACAACTATTCCTAAGTAAGGTTTAATCACTTTCCAGAGCTATTAATAACTGTCTGTTTCACTGTGATCTATGGACGCTCACTCCAAAGAAGCAATATAAAACATAGGAAAACGGTGCTGGAAATGGATTTGTTTACAAAATGTTCTGATTTTGTAAAGGTATTCATTTAGTAGGAGTGGAGGATGTTCTCCTCATGTTCTTCAATGCATACAAGAGCCTACTGATATATACCAGGAATAGATCGTACTGCGTTTCTGTCAGTTTAATTGACGAGGCTTCTAATAATAAATCTTATATGTTGTAGTTGGTCAGGATTGTGAAAATGTTCAGTTTGAGATCTCACCTCCCTGTTCCCTTAATCACAGTATTATAGTGTCCAAATTGTGTGGGAAAATGGTAACATTACTACTCACTGAACATAATGCGATTCAGGATAGCACTTATATCCTTCAAAACAATTTATGGAAGTTACTTGGCATTACATAGTAGACTCTATGTCTAAAAGCTTTCTTCTCATTTGGTGGACTTTGTGTTGATGAACAACTTCCTACCCAGTGTGAATGAACACAATTCCATGTTAGTTGAAGATGAAATGGCACAAGGAATGCACAGAAGCACAGGCTACTGTGCAACTACATCAGGAAATTATAAATTCCTTGTGTATACTTTCTGCATTTCCTGCCTTTTTGCATACATGCATTGTAGCTCTTGCCAATAGTTATATCACCATAAAACCTGACTGTATTTTACTGTGATCTCATTTTATATAGTCAATGAAGATGCTCAATCATCCAGGTAGAATTGTCTGGAGATTGAGTCATGGCAACTGGACTTCTTTTCTTTTTGGTCCGAAACATTTTGCTGCTTATCCAAGCAGCACAACCTCTCAAACCCAAAAGAAAAGAAGTCCAGTTGCCATGAC